>JAYMSV010000022.1:0-29100 GCA_036897745.1 Erodium moschatum
ATTCTTTTCAACAACACTTCTCTTCTTCTCCCTATTTTTCCTACATTGCTTCACAATGGCCGACTCGAGGAACTTCGATTTTATCATAAAATCCTTGAACGTGAACGAGAGCGAGTCGTCCACCACTAAATAAGAACTCAACTGTCACATCTAATCCTACTCCTCCTTCTTCCAACCCACCCAATCCGAGCCGTCGCAATTCAACCCGCTCCAAAATTCCTAATGGCTGACCTCGCAATTCCCCAAAGAGCAACGTTACCAATATGCTCCGGCCAAGCCATCGAGGAGGAAGGCGAAGAACCCTGCATCTGCATCTACTGCAGCTCCGAGGCTGAGATGGAGCGTTGAGGAGGAGATTCGGTTGGCAAGAGCATGGGTCAATCATTTTTTGGATAGTATCGGAGGGAAGACCCAGAAGACCGAGAAGTACTGGGCTAAAGTCGGGGAAGAGGTCTACGCGTTGAGGAAACCAGACGACCCAGAACGGCTTTGGAAGAATTGCAAGAACCAATGGCATCAGCTCAACAAAAAAGTCACTAAATTTCAAGAGAAGTATAGACAAAGCCGAGTCTTCCCCTCCTTACAAATACACTCTCCCTCTTCATCCATCCTCACTCTTCTCTCGAATTCTCTCATCTCCAACATCTATTTCTCTTTTTTTCTCCCCAAACAATGAGTTTTTCGGCGGTTTCTTCGACAATTGGTCCATTATGGTCGACATAAGAGGAAATGCATATAATGGTAACGTGGCTAGACGTTGCCGAGGTCGGGGGAAAATGTTGGGAGACACTCTACCTCACTTTCGTTGCCACGGCAGACAAAAGTTGGCATGTAAGGACGCAGAGACAAATGAAAGATCATTTTGACAAGACTAGCCAAAAATGTAGGCACTTCGATAAGATCTACCAGGGACGTCTCAACAACCCTAGAAAAGGAGCAAACGATGAATAAATATACTGCGTCCAAACTAATATTTGCAAGTAAAGATAGACGTGTGACTCGAACACATTTTCTTACGTGCAAACCGGACTAAGATGATGAACATTTCAAATCGAAAGGGGGAGATTGCAAACATAACATGGTTACATGGTGCATAAAGTTATAAAACATTATTCCAAAACTATATACATGCACAACACCGAAACACACGACGGTACCAAACTAGATTCATGCCCATAGGTTCCTAGTTCTTTGGAACCCACACAATGTGATCCTCGGGAAGAAAATGGCAAACCGGCACCGTTCCTTGCTTGATCTTCAGCATCTTAAACGCAAAATGGTTAGGGCTCCATTGAGACGTGTCGACATGGCACAAAGCTAGGGCTTTCACTTTCATCCCATTAGCTCCCTCCAATGGAACCATATAAGCTCTCGTGTTGGGAAGTCCATGGCAATAGAACACCGCGTAAGGGTACTTTTGTTTGTGGCACACAAGATCTTTGGTATTCGGGGACACGATTTTCGAGGACTCACCTACGATTGTGTATTGTTGTATCGGAATATCTGCATCTCCCTGAAAAACAACAGACAATTATAATGACACGACGTTTAATCAAATACAATAAATAACTGCAAACCTCAGAAAATCATCCCCCTCCCAACCGTGTCACAAACTCACCTGTCTTCACTTTCGTTAACAATTTCAATATACAGAAAACTCACGTATTTCGTATTGTTTTTTTGTCACAAAATTTGAGTACTTGATATTCAAAAATAGTTTCCCGTGTGTACTTGACAATGAACATAAAAACGGTGAGTTTGTAAAATTAACTAAAGGCGTTGACTTTTTACTTTTTGGGTTACCCAAAATAAGATACTACAAAAGTGTAGGTTAAGATAGAAGTCAAACCTTTAATCCTTCTACTCCCACTTCTGTAGCCTCTGCCTTTACTCCACCGCCTTTTACTCCGATCTCCGAGGTGACAAAGTCAACCATGGACTCGAGTGAAGTGGCTACGTAGTCAACTTGACCTTTCGTTGCCGGTTGTTCTAGGTCGTTGAGTGTGGTCTCCACTGTTCTTGCTTCTACCGATCCAGGTGTCACCGAAAAACGCTTCAATATCTCCGGCAACTTCTCCGACGAGAAAGGCATTTTCTCGGCCTCTTGTCGGGGCAAGAACTTTGCGGTTTTGGTACTAGGGTTTGGGGAGAAGTCTAAGGTCATGGTTTTGCCTTTCTTTATGTCTTGTTCGAGGAAGTAGAGGTTTATGTTATCAGGGTTAGCTAGATGTAGTTCAAGCTCGATAGTGTCCTCTTCAAGATTGTTGGCATTGTCTAGTAATACTTTGTTGTCCGTTCCGAGCTTGTAGGAAGCACGACCGCGATAACCGATGCTAAGGCTGTCTTCTAGGGCTTTGTTGTCTGTTCCAAGCTTGTAGGAAGCGCGACCGCGATAACCGATGCTAAGACTGTCTGCTAGGGCTTTGTTGTCTGTTCCAAGCTTGTAGGAAGCGCGTCCGCGATAACCGATGCTAAGACTGTCTTCTAGGGCTTTGTTGTCCGTCCCAAGCTTGTAGGAAGCGCGACCACGATAACCGATACTAAGACTATCTTCTAGGGCTTTGTTGTCCGTTCCAAGCTTGTAGGAAGCACGACCGCGATAACCAATACTAAGACTGTCTGCTAGGGCTTTGTTGTCGGTTCCGGGAACATCAACAGTAATTGTCTTTGATTTAGTGTTGGTCGTGACCCATTTTGTGCTTTTTCCTTCAAGGTCATCTGCAATGTTTGTTCATCGACTAGGATTAAATGGAAGTGCCCAATCCACATTCGGTATGGAGGTTTCAAAATACGTATCAAGTGGTGAATTGTTACATTCAAATCCTTTTAAGACTTATAATATGTATAAAAGAGATTTAAGAGGAAACAAATAAAACTCTTGACAATATATTGAAATTTGATTTATCTAACACTCGAACTAATATATAAAAATTTTAGAGTACTTAAAAGTGATGGCTGAATACTTATATATACAAACCAGCTAATGGGTATTAGATGAGTACTATATAGCATGGATAATTATGAAAAAGTACCATGATATATTCGTTTGTTGTATTGTGTATCCTTCTTTGGTGATTGCATGAAAAAACACTATGAACTTGTCTTTTTGTTACAACTTGTATAAAAATGATCGCCGTACTCTTGCAATTTAGACTCAAAAATCCAAATTTTAATATCCTCCTAACTCGTTTTCTTTGTACGATACAAAGAATTCAACCCTTCAATCTCATGGAGATCGGAGTGCGTGCCACAAACATCCCGGACGACACTAGGAATGCCAAAATCCGAGCTATCTTGGCGAAAGCTTTTCAAAAGTCTCGCCATGAGGAATGAGAGGCCCTGAGGAGGGGGGGATAGCTCGAATGCCTCCCCAGGAGAACCGAGGGCCGATGTGGCCAGTGCTGCGCAATCTCCGGATAACACTCAGGATAGCACATCATTTCCTTGTTGTTGCTTACTTTCTTTGCTTTTATATTGTTTTGAACAATTTCTGTTTGCTGGTTAGTTTAGTTTTAAATTATGTTGTTAGGACGTTTGAAACGTTGGTAAGAGGATGTCCTCAGGTTTTGTTTACGATCAAAAGTAGACTAGTTATATGGGTCCATGAGAGTCGGGTCCGTTTAGATGCACCCGAACAATATTCTGGAACCCGGGATAACTCCCACTAGAATTTCTTTGATTGACGATAATGCATTTTATGGGTTACTCGTTTCAGAAAAAAAAAAAAAACTAAAATATATTTTAGTTGAACACATATTTTCATTTTCCTGGAGGAATAGTAATTAATTACTAATTTATCCGCTTATAGTAGTATTGAGCTAGAAAACATGGATTGAGTTTCCGATTCAAACTCAAAGTGCCCAACCGGAGATTGAAGAAAAGAATCATCGCCGGAGCCGCCATGGATCAGCAGCATCTCCGGCCGGGAAGACCTTCGCAACCGCCGCCCCGCCCTCCCCAAGGCGATTTCTCCGCCATCTCCACCGTCCTCTTTGCCTTCGTCGCCATCTTCGCCCTCGTAAGCTTCTACCCTTTCTCCCACCTCATTTTCCATTTCCGACTCTACTTTCATAGGCTTTGGTAGCAATTTCGACTTCCTCTGCTTGAAATAGTCTAGGATCGCCTTTTGTTCTTGTTCTCGAGTTCAGTGTAGTGAAATATGTAGATCGGGTATAGGAGACCACCGACTTAGACAACTTTCGAGCAATGTCGTCGAGGCATTTATAACTAGAGCTCTCGCGAACTATTGTTGCAGTGTTGATGGAAATTATAAATAATTTGCATTGTTATGTTTTCTTGGTAGAGGAAAGTTTATGTCCTGATTTAATTGAATGTTTTTGCCTTGTTTGGCTGAATAAAATGTAGTCTGGTTCTGTTCCATCCCGATTCGTAATGCAACTTGAAATGTGGTACATAGATACTTAGAGGTACTTAGTCACGTATTTGTTTTCTTTCGTAACATCTTCGATGCCCATTAACTCACATTCCATTTAGATAGTTCAGTGATGTGTAAATTAGTGTGCATGTTGTTGCAAGATTGTTCTAATGTCATGGGGATAATAAAATCACAAGCTAAAGTTGAGAGTTTTTTGCCCAAAATCAGTAAGCTTGTACTGGTTAGAAAGAGCACAAGGAAATACTCTTTTGAGTGGCTCACTTATTTGTAATTTGTTTTTGCTTGTTAGAGTAAAATTATAGTTGGACCTTCAACTATAAGCCTAAGCTTTGAACCAACTAAACTAAAAGCTCCACCAAATTATAATTGGACCTCATGGGCAAGTCCGTTTACAGGTTTGGATGTGGATTATTTAGAAGGAGAGACATGCTCATTGAGAAGAGTGATAATGACTTTGAAGAAGACATAATAAGAGGCCCATTTATAGGATATAAAATAGTAGAGAAGAAATTGGAATTTCTGGAGATAGTTGGATTTGAACTCGTGCTCGTAAGGAATCCGGCTGTGATACCTATATGATGCTCCTGGTAAATTATGCAGATCGTGGTCCCATCATCATCAACGCTTAAGAATAGCTTATCTATTGTGCATCAAGTCCCGGAAGGTCATGTCGGGGTATACTGGAGAGGAGGTGCTCTTCTGGATACCATTACAAATCCAGGTATGACTCTGGTCTTGTCTTTGTTTTATTTGCGTCCTATGATTGTTTCGTCAAAGCTTATAGACCATTTCTTTTTCTTGTCTCAAATACTCAGGTTTTCACCTAAAGATGCCTATGATAACTCATTATGAGCCTGTTCAAGTGACCCTTCAGACAGATTTGGTAATTAGTTTTCCTACACGTGAAGCTTTTTTTTGGGGTTTCGTATTGCCGTTAAATATTCAAATCCTTTTTTTTGTCTGGAAATGCAGGTGAGGGATATTCCATGTGGTACTAAAGGGGGTGTTATGATCAACTTTGAGAAGATTGAGGTAGGGCTGTGAGACAATCCTTATTAGAATACGAATAGATTATGATTTCACTTTCTCAGTTTACATGCTTGCATTTGATTTATTTTTTCAGGTTGTTAACCGGCTTAAAAAGGATTATGTATATGACACTCTACTCAACTATGGAGTGCAATATGATAACACCTGGATTTATGACAAAATTCATCATGAGATCAATCAGTTCTGCAGCTCCCATTCTCTTCAACAAGTTTATATTGACGTCTTTGATCAGGTAAGAAAGGAGAATCTTAAAAGAAAGGCATTTTAAAGGCCATTGGTGATGATATCACAACTATTTCTGTCTAACTGTAAGCTTAATTCAGCCTGCTCATTTTCTTTATCTGTCAATACTTGTGTAACGAAATGTAAAATAACTTCTCTGAAGATGCATGTTATATGTTCACTCCTTTGTTATCATATGCACAGCCAAGCATTCCTGGACATCAAGCTGATTCGTACAAACTGATTTTATGTATAGATAGATGAAAAGATGAAAGATGCTCTTCAGGGTGATTGCACCCGTTATGCTCCAGGGATTGAAATTATTAGTGTACGGGTCACAAAACCTTCTATTCCAGAAAGCATAAGACGTAACTTTGAGCAAATGGAAGAGGAGCGCACCAAGGTACATTTTTTATATTAGAAAAGTAGTCCTTTACCTATTTCTGTATTTCACATCTTGCCAATGATGGAGAAAAAAGATTATTGACTAGAGTTCATGCATCAAAGTTGGAATTCAGGACATTGCTCGTACAAAAAGAAGCTCTTTGCCATTCTATCCAACTTATGTTTGTGAGATTATGTCGGTTCTTGTACTGTCAAGTACTTTGTTAATCTGAATATACTGGGATGTAACAGTGTTGGCCTCTGATCCCTTTTTAGTAACTCCAACCTATGTGCGCTTATATAATTCACTTTAATTGTGCACGATGTCTGAATATTACTCTGCAGGTCTTGATTGCTATTGAGAAGCAAAGAGTGGTTGAGAAAGAGGCCGAGACAAACAAGAAGATGGCCATCAGTGAAGCTCAGAAGAACGCATATGTCAGCAAAATAGTCATGGAACAGAAGCTGATGGAGAAGGACAGTGCCAGAAGGCAGCAAGAAATTGAAAACCAAATGTACCTAGATCGCCAAAAGAGCCTGGCAGATGCTGATTTCTACCGGTTACCATATCACCTCTTCTTTCTGCTTGTTTTAACGAGAATACACAAAGATCATATTGAGTATTTAAGAAACATCTTTATATTATTTTGCAGTACAACACAAGAAGCCGAAGCCAACAAGTTGAAGCTCACTCCCCAATTTCTCGAGCTCAAATTCATTGAAGCTATAGCTAACAACACAAAAATCTTCTTTGGAAACAAGGTTAGACATCTGAATTGGAGATTGACAGCTTCATCTCTCTTTGCAAACCCAACTCTTTAACTTTGCTTCGTAGGTGCCCAATATGGTTTTCGACCAGAGATTGCTTGGGAACTTTTTGCAAGAAACAGCTCAGGCCGCAAGAGAAGTATAAAAGAGGAGCACTCTCCAGCTTAACACTTACAATCTGTCTCTTCAATATACAGTTTAGTAGTTTACTCATCCTAAGGTTTTCTTGCTACTCTTCAATGCTGCATGTTCATATAATAAAACCAAGATTGACAGAGCTAGCAATTTCAATCTATTGGAGGTTTCAGGTGTTGAAGTATGAAGTCCTCTATGTCTTACTTGTGGAAGTCTTATTTTGCTAAAACTAAATACCTACACATTAATGCTAGAGATGCGAGTTGACTAACAATGTTCACTTAATAGGTTAATTCCGGATGAGTTTAAATAGTTTATTTAAATTATTTTTTTCATAAACGGGTTTCTGAGCAGACCTCACAATTATAACCTGCATACAATTAAATGATGATGCAGTTTAAATGCATGGCATACTTTCAATACATAGAAAAATTGTTTTGGCCAAGAAAACTTTTACCAGCAGAAAAAATTCATATAATTATTCGCCAAAGATGGAAACATAACCATCCTTTACTTGAATCTAATAGAATGATCAAATGCATCTTACATTAGAGCCAAAACAACCTCACACATTGTAAGTTCATCAATGGAAAAACATTTAAATTGTATTGCAGGCTCACTACCTATAAGAAGATTACAAAATTATTCAGTCAGCCTTTTCTTGTGAGGACCCATAGATCCAATTCGCTCTCCAGATGATAGAAGGGGATAAAAGGCGCTCAGTTTTCCAACCGGATGACTTGAGCTGCAAGATAAAGTTAATTTGATGAACACAATATGAGAAGTCAAAAAAATACCATTTTAAAATTTTTGAAACAAAAATAACCCACAGCTCAGTTCTACTTCGGATCAATTGATCACTCCCCAATATTGCAGTCAGACACTATATTATAATGCAGGGTCGGTTTCAAATTTAACAAAAGAAAGTGCAGATCGCTACCTTCTGGATAAAAAGCCCATATTGTTTGTCCATCCATGATAGGCTGGAGGAATGTGGGCTTTTGTCTTCATGAGTAAAAGAAGCCATGACAAGTGCATGAATAAATGACTGCAAGACATCAGGAGCCGTTGACTCCTTGTGCATAACAACGCTTATGATCCCCTTTCTCTCAATGAGCAAGTACTTGGCTAAATGAACAGACAAACATAATCAGACAAGCTACATTTTTGTTATAATTGATAGATTAATTTATTGACATATGTATACGTAGTATAGGAAGGTTAACCTTTCTTGTAACTAGATCCTGCAGATCGCAACTGCTCTATTCTGTATGGAAATATCACATAATTAGTTTGGTAGATATACATGATTGAATATCAACCATGATGCAGCTAAAAGTCACGTGTACGTGTTGGCGATTTAATAAGAGTTAGGATGAAGCAGTGTAAATAATGGCCTACAATAAATGGGATCACTGCCCTCTACAAACTATGAACCTCCAGGTGGCAAATGAAACACACATGCCAAAGTGAACCCTTAAGTGCAAATGATTAGCTGAATGAATATGGGAACTTACATTTCGGTGTAATGAAGTGATGAAACTCTCACTCCCAAGTGCACCCGCCTGTGCAGCACCTTTGAACTGGTCGAGATGGGCAAAACATGTTCCATTTTAGACACCTGTTCAGGTGAGAGAACTGGCAATGAAGTCAGATGGGAAGCATTAAGTCTACTATAAAAAAGAAGCATAGTACAACAATTTAGGGAAATGTTCTATTTTGGTCCCAAATTTGATTTTCATTTTAGGAACTGAAGTGAAACAAATCGAGATACTTTGATACTAAATTAGAACAAAAGTAAAATAAAATGACCATACTTTGTGACAAAATGGAATATTTTCTTAAAAAATTGCAAACACAACATTTGGAGAAGGAAAAACAATGATAATGGCTCATGGCTTTACCGTGAGCAGTCTTCATAAAATGCTCTAGGAGAATTGAGCTTCTCTCCATGTTTAAGGAAGTCAATGCAAGGCACCTAACAGCCTTGTAATTTGCTACAAGCAGAAAGACAGCAGAGCAAAACCAAATCAATACAGAAAAAACACATGCAATCTGTTAATTTTAGAATTGTTAGTACAAGATCGCACATGAGAGTGTTAGGGCAAACTGAACTAGTATTAGGGCCCAGGTGAGCCGCCATATCTCGCACAAGAGAGTGTGTTGAAATATAAAGTCCCACAATTATTATGTTGACCTTTTCAGTTGTGGACCCCATCTCAATTTATGTAGCCCAATCACAAATATGATTCCATAATTCAAAATTAACCACGTGAAAATACTAGTAACATGTTGGTACTTTCCTTCACTCTCCCTTTGTTTACTATTCTTCAACATTCCAAAGAAAGACGGTTACAACTCAACAGTACCAAAATTTTGGAAATATCTCCAACTTTTTTTCTGTCTAATTTGATAATGTTGGACCCACAGTTACATAGAGCTTCTATAGCAACAGTTTTAACCAGAGGACTTACCAAACATATGGAACACAGTGAGAGACAGGAAGGAAAACCATATAGCCAAGGGGCGTCCAATTGTAATGTGGGCAAGGAGCATCCCAGCAGCCATGCCGACCATGGTTGCAACTGTTTCTTGACTTCCTTCCTATCCAATTTTGGAAATACAAAAACAGCTTACATGCCACTCTCCGAACTTACTAAACATAACTTTACACAATTCTAACCAAACAGTATGATTGGTACCTTGGCACTTATATCTGCTGCATTACTCTGTAGGGCAAAATGTTGTGTCAAAGCAGCTCTAGTTGCTCCACTTGCAACACCCGCTAATCGGAGAGAGAATAAAGAGACTATTGATAAGAAAACTAAAAAAATGTCTGTACCAAACTATTTTTAGTTTCAGTTAACTAAAAAAACATAAATTCACTGACATCTTTAATCATCTTGAACACATATCCTGAAGATTTAAGTTATAGGTAGATCCTAATGTACTAGTAAATACAAAGATCAGAGTAACTTACTGAATGATCTTGAGAGGCTGCCTAAGCAAACTATAAATACAAAGGCAGATGGGAATAATGGCGAGAGAAGGTCCATCAACATTCCTGAAACAATTGGAACCTTGTAATGTAGGACGTAACTCAACAAAACCAGAAGCATCTAAATGGTAATTGGGTGTGTGTGTGCAAGAAAATAGTGTCTACAGTTACTGGATTGCAAATAAAACTAATGCTTTCATTAAAGGATAATAAGATGCACTGACTGCTGATCTAGTATTCAAACAAGTTCAATGTGGTTACGAGCATTCCCTCAGTTGGAAGGAAATTGGTTAAAATTCTTGTTACTTGAACACACTCCAATGGATCAACTATCACTGGCCTAGAGCAATATCATTTATGGAGCATATTATAGTAATAGAGGAAATGCTCTTCTATGTTATGGTAACACAAAAGTGATGGCAAATACAGAAATATACACAGCATATAAATGAAATTAGAGATGTCCATGAAAGCAATAAATCCATGATAGTCTCTATGCGGGCACAATAAACAGCACACACTTGCAACAAGGTGTAGAGATTAGTATTGAAGTCAATATTCTAGGATACATACCAAGATCATTCATAAGATCTGCAACCAGACGCCACATTTTGGCATTACTATCCAAATTTGAGCCCTGAAGGACAACAATCATACAAGGTTTCAGTTCCTTTAGGAAACCACAAATGTAATAGCTTCAGAAACGAGATCAAAATAAACTTTCATCAACCAAGGGTTGTGGGAGAAGTGGTAGAGACTTCATGTAATAAGCATGAGACATTGGTTCCAATCCCCACACCCGTGGTTATTGCCTATACAATAAACTCATATCAAGTTACAAGTCATTCATTCATTCCCGTATAGCATCTACACCAGAGAATGTGTTTGATTTGCAGGAAAAGGACAGCAACCACCATGTTTGCTCGTAAAGCTGTGTCAGTCCTACTAATAGCCATTTCCTATCAAGGAGTGCTTGCCCCATGAATCATCTCACATTCATCATTTAGGCATAATCCAAAAGTCAAAGGTAGTTTCCAACAAGCTCCAACTGTAAACCAAATCACTGCAGTTGCAACAAGATTTTCTAGACAAAACAAAAAGAACCTAAAATCTGAACCTGGTAGAATGTGAATAATATGCCTCCAACCATTCCAGTGAGGTCCCTCAAAAACCACTGCAACAGTTCAAACTCATTAGTATGTGAACTGAACCCAAACTCAACAATTCTAACTTCCGTTTACCTGAAACGTGGCGCCTATAACAGTAGCCGATTTTTCACCAACCCCAATAGCACTTAAAAGAGCCTAAAACAACAGCAATCACATCAGTGCAATTACACTATAGTTATTGTAAGTAAACAAGCATTTTACACTGAGCTAACAAAAATCAGTAATTGGGCATTACTTGTGTTGAGAGCATGGTCCTTATATACGTTGAAAGGCCCTGCCATAATCAAAGCACACACCTTTATTGATCAACCACAATACCCAGATATCAAATGCTTCGATCCTTACCTGCAATAAATCCCAGACTTGAAAGGGGACGTAATCGGGCGTGACGCTGTTGGGAAAACCCTGAATTCGCACAGAAATTGCAAACAGTGGCGGTTAACTTATGTTTCGGATTGGGATAGAAAACGAAAAAGCTTGAAGCTTGCCTCGGGGACGAAGGCTTCAAGGACTCGTCTCCAGACATGGTTGAATTGGCCGCCAGATCTTCAAATAAAATGGGTCTGAGACTGGCGGATTGAGATCGAGTGACGTGAAGTGAATTAAGGGTTACTTACCTCTTGATGGAGGAGCGAGAAGTGGAGAGTGTGATGGTGGCAGTTTTGGATAGCTCGCTGGAAGCAGAACCGTTCCATTCTTCGATTACTATGCAGTTGTCGTCCGATGATGTCTGGTTGTCTCCTGCTGATACTCCCATGACTGAACTGAACTGGAGTCGTCGTCTTCGTCACTGACCAATGCTCGGCCCAGTGTTATTTGACTTCCAGACGAAAACAAACGACAAGTCGTTTGGTAAAAAGATAAGAAAGCGAAAACTGAAAAGAACGCTAGAAGGAGGGGTCGAACCTCCGACCTTGTGGTTAACAGCCACACGCTCTAACCAACTGAGCTATTCCAGCTTGTTGATACGACTGTAATTTTAATTTTATTGTTTTATTCTGTATTTTCATTGACAGAAATGGGGATGTGAAAACTTCTCTGTATGTTGATCAGAAAAATGTGGAGAAGAACTCTGAAAACACCCACCTCAATGAAACCCAGAATTCATGTGGAGCTGATGAGGCATGGAAGTCTATCAAGACCCTCACCAGCAACTCAAGTAAGTTCCTCACCAACGCACTTGTGCTCATTCAGTGACACCCACAACCTCTAGGGGGCTTTTGCGTCTGTTGTGCATGTGGTGGTGAAAAAACCCAGATTTGTTCGACTATGAAACTGTTAAAAATGTGCTTAATTTCATGAAATGTTCCGGTAATGATGACCCTGCTCTTTCACTGGTGAAGTGCATGTTTAAAAATGACTACTTTGTGCCTTTCAGGTTGTGGGGCTGTGTGCTTGTTGGAATAGTTAAAATTTTGTTGCTTATCAAGTGAGGCACACAGTATTCTTGATGAAATGAGTGTTCATGGAGATTATGTGGGAATCTTGAAGGCTTAATTTTAAGAGTATCAGATTGCTGAAGCACCTTATTTGGTTATGGAATTTAGCAGTTCAGGGCTGCAACTGGGTTCTCGAAACTATGATGATTTAACAGATGCATCCATGATGATCCAAGATTTTCAGTTTCTGTTTTCATTACTCAAGGATGTGAGGGAAGAGAGCTCCAGACTTGATGAGGAGTTACTTAATTGTAATGACAGGATTAGTACAGAATCACCTGTCCCTTGTGTGCCAAACTTAAATTTCTAACCACACATGAGGTGGTCCATGGGAAGGGGGGTTGTTTTAAGCATGTCTCATATACCAGGTAATCTCTTAGCAGCTTCACTATACGATAAAGAAATATTTTCTGCTTTTTGTTGATCAATGATTCATGCATACAAGTTGCCTTTTCATCGTATCCTGAACATTTTGCATTGGTTTTATGAGTTTGAAAGCCAGGAAGTATTTTTCCAAACTGGTAGCATGCGATCTGAGTGTCTTGAGTTACTCCAATTATGTGAAACCACGATGGAGTTAGGTTGAATTCCAGGCAGAAACCAACTTTACATGATTTTTAGAAGAAGAAAATCATCTAGTTCACTCCTGCCATAAACCTTAGCAAACTAATTTTAAAGGTTGAAATAATGGGTACTTCCTTTCTGTTGTCTTAAATTTAATTGAACCTCTGAAAATCCAAGTAACCATTAGTTTTAATTGTAACGCTGCTGGGTCAGTACTGATCTGTTAAGAGAATAGTTCATTTGAAGATTTGAAAAATGTCCAAAGTATGAATGGTTGTAAAAGGAAAACAAAACAAACCATGTATGTTCTTTAGGCTATGGAAATGTAACAAGATGACATTTCATCTACTCCGGGGTTTGACATTCTTTTTGGAATTTTAACAACCTCACCACCTTTGTCTTTCTACAAAATTCATCAATCTGTTAAAATCCATGCCATGCCTTCCATAGGTTAGTTCTCACAATCCTTCAACCACAACTATCACTTTCAGAGCATGTCAGTTGTTATCTACCACCAGTAAATTTAGTACCCAACTGTCAATTGTGGGCACTTTTCTCTGTTTCGTATATATTTGTCTACTATCCTTCGTGTTCAGCATTTTTAGAAAGCTCAACTAATTCTCAAGGAACCCACCAACTAGGGTAGGGGATATGGAACACAAAGACCTTTAACTTTCTGAAATTGGGTGACTATTTTTTGTCTACTTGCAGTGTTGTAGAGTATAGTGTTTGCAGAGAGATGCAATTCTGAGCTTTGTTAGAGCTTGGCTGGATAGCTGTTGTGTTATATTAGGTTTGTTTGTCTTATTGTTTATATTCACAAGACAATAAGTGCTTCTCTCATAACATTAGAATGTTTGTTTCGTCCAACCAAACTGGACTTCGACTCCTGAATGTTATGGAAAATCTTTCTTGGTTACACATACTTTCTTTTTGTTGATTTCAGGGATCTGGAAGAATGAGAGTTCTTGTGGTTATCATGTTTCCAATCCTTCTGGTTCTGACAAACATCAATAGGGCAACATCTCTTGATCTCGGTGATCATCCTCTTGCAAAGATTGATATGAAGAGGGCACAAGTTGTTCTTCATCGTGGGTCATATGTTGGAGTCTTCCCTCCTGTTCTTGGATTAAGAGTAAGCAAGATTCTTTAACATTTTTTAACGCCAACTTTTTCTCCATCAAAGTTATTTGAGAAAAAGAAACTTATTCAAGTTTTTTTTCTGGCTTAGGGTCATAATTCAGAGTGGATAACTTTGGTCTACAGCACTCCAAACCCGTCAAATGATGATTGGATTGGAGTATTTTCTCCCGGCAATATTAGGTAAAATTGATGTTCTACTTCACATTTGTGATTATTTCTGTTTTAGTCGAACTTTTCTGGCTTGTAATTGACTCTTACCCAGTAATACATAATAATTACAAATTTATTATATACTATTTTGAGAGTGTTTCAATGTTTTTGTAGTACAAATACCTGCACTAGGGCAAGTGCAAATGCCTCCTCGCCACATTTATGTTCTACACCTATAAAGGTTTGTGTCACTCACACTTGATTACCAATTAAGAGTTGATCAACTTATAGCTGCTTAACTCGAACTGATAAATGATCTCTTTCTCTCTCTTTTGCAGTACCAATATGCAAATTACACCAACGCAGGTTATGCCAGTACAGGAAGAGGAACACTGCAGCTTCAACTAATCAACCAGAGATCAGATTTTTCATTTGCACTGTTTTCTGGTGGATTATCAAAAGTATGTGGTAGATGATTCATTTGTCTTACCGTGCATTAGGTGACTCATTTGTCTTGCATGAACTGAACTGCATATGGTCCATGATTGTTACATGTTAACCTTGTTATGTATGTTTCAAATATATGACATCATTAGCATTTGGTTCATGAACTATCCAAAGAAAACATGATAGTTCTATAGTTGTTGATGGCTTTATATTTCTCTATGCAACAGCCGAAGCTAATAGCCTTGTCAAAAACTATAAAATTCTCCAACCCAAAAGCTCCAGCTTTCCCGCGCTTATCACAAGGAAAAGAGTGGAATTCAGTAAGTCCTTATACCTCACACAACAAATTGAAAGATTATTACTTTTGTCCCTAGTACTAGTGACTAATTACCTCTCAAGAACTAAATATGCTTTGTAACTAAATACTCAGATGGTTGTGAAATGGACAAGTGGATATGGGATAGGTAAAGCCGAACCCTTTGTAGAGTGGCATTCAAATAGCGGGTCAATCTCACGTTCCTTAGCCGGGACATTGACTTTTGACCAGCATACCATGTGTGGTATGTAAAGCTCTATTCGCTTGCTTATTTTCCTCTTGTGAAATATATATACTTATCAACTCACATAAGTGACGAAGATGTGGATGAGAAAGAAATGAAGACTATATAGGCTTCTTTCTCATATATGTTACACATAATTTGGCTAAGATAAACTTGGAGTGATGATTCTATATGCCCCAGTGGATAAATTTCATTATGAATTAACTAATATTGTAGTCATCTTTTGCTGGTTCTCTGGATGAACTTTCAGGTAGAATCTGTTTGTTTTTTCAGTTTATTGAAATGATTATCTTTTTAAGTTGTGTTAGTAACTATCAGTGTATACATGCATGCAGGTGAACCTGCAAGAACAGTAGGGTGGCGCGATCCTGGTTTTATACACACTAGCTTTATGACAGACTTGTGGCCTAATACACAGTGCGTTGTATCTTCTATAAGAATCATCTAATGATTTTATCGTAACTGCATCTCAGCCTTTCTTACTGATGGTGCAGGTACAGATACAGGCTGGGACATAGATTATTACCAAGTGGAGATTATGTTTGGAGCAGACACTACAATTTTAAATCACCTCCATATCCAGGACAAAGTTCTTTGCAACGTATAGTCATTTTTGGTAACATGGGAAAGGTTTGATTCATATCCATAAGACCTCTTCTTTATTTGTGACGTATTTTTATCATGTTCTTGTTTGAAGTTTACTAGGTATCGTGTTAAGTTTGTCTTGTTACCTGACAGTTTGAAGCTGATAGTTCGAATGAGTACAACAATTACCAGCCAGGATCTCAAAACACTACTTTGCAGCTAACCAAAGACTTGGAAAACATTGATATGGTGTTTCACATTGGAGGTATAAGCTATGCAAATGGATACATTTCACAGTGGGATCAGTTTACTGCTCAAATCGAGCCAATTGCCTCAACCATTCCTTACATGATTGCAAGGTTCTTGCTGCAACTCTTTTCCATATCGAAGAGCTCGAATCGAGTTCTTGTATATGTTTAAAGTGACTCTTGGTTCTTCGATTTCAGTGGAAACAACGAGCGTGACTGGCCCGGGACCGGATCCTTCTATGGGAACTCGGATTCAGGAGGAGAATGTGGTGTGTTGGCTGAGAACATGTTCTATGTTCCTGCAGAAACTCCAGCTAAATTCTGGTACATCTTGTTTCAAAATAGTCATAGAACTAACCAAATTGTGTCATTTTAGTCCTTGAATTTCAAATATGTCCATTTTGCAGGTACTTGGTTGATTATGGGATGTTCCGGTTCTGTGTAGCTAACACAGAACATGATTGGAGGGAGGGGACAGAGCAGTACAAGTTTCTTGACCACTGCTTTGGATCCGTCAATAGACAAACACAGCCATGGCTCCCCTTTCTCCCGCATCGGGTGTTGGGTTATTCTTCTAGCAGCTTCTATGTGGAGGAAGGATCGTTTGGCGAACCAATGGGTAGGGACCACATTCAGACACTCCTGCAGAGGTACAAGATTGACATTGCCATATATGGGCACGTGCACAACTACGAAAGGACGTGTCCCATTTACCAGAACACGTGCACCCGAAAGGAGACGAGCCATTACAGGGGGAGCTTACGTGGAACTATCCACGTGGTTGCTGGCGGAGGAGGAGCGGTTCTGTCCAAATTTAGCAGCGTCAACGAGACAAGATGGAGTGTGTTCAGAGACTATGATTACGGGTTTGTGAAATTGACTGCAATGAGCAGATCAGAGATGTTGTTTGAGTACAAGAAGAGCAGTGATGGGAATGTGCATGACCATTTCAGAATATCCAGAGACTATAGGGACATCTTGGCCTGTAATGTTGATAGTTGCCCAACTATGACCCTTGCTACTTAGTTTTGACCATTTGAGAAAAATACTGAATTTGGAGATGCTAAGGTTGTACCAAATTTCGGACAAAAGTACTAAATTCGGAAATGCCGAGCTTAGTCAAGAGTGCACGTGCAACTTTTCTAATAAAAGTTTTTTTTTTATCAGCCTTGTATTTCAAAACTCCAAATTTTGTTGTTATCTAATAAAAGTAGTTATTAGATAAAGTACTTTGTTGTTAGTCAGCGCAAGCTTAATAAAAGGTTTGTTCATAACTATAACAAATGATTGTGCTCCTAATCCTATCATATATATCTCTCTAAAATTTGTTTAACCTATCTTCTTATCGTTTATTCAAGGAATATTCCAAATTTAACCGGAACATTTCTACACTTACATTTTGAACGGTTTCAATCTTTCTATTTTAACAGATATCACTTCATCTCTAGGCTCCTATATAAGTTTTCTCAAAGCTCCATTAATATCACTTCATTCATCCTTCCAGCTCACATTTTCAGTATTTCTACAGGTGTTGCTATTGATCATCAATTAAGCCACTCGATTACCAATTTAAAAGACGTTTTTTTAATGTATGAAAGTTGTTTAATAGTCCTCTTTATGGGTTTTTTAAGGAGTAGTTTCAGACCCATAAAATTTATTTTCTTGGATTCTTTGGTGAAGGGTGATAAAGTTGCAATTTTTAAAATTTTGGTTGTGTTTGATTATAGTTATTCTGTTGTGGGTGCAATTTAGCAATATGTATTTGGTATAGTAAGTTGTTTTTTTTTTTGATGTGAATGTTTTTTATTGGGTCTGGTTGGTTTCAGGAATATGAGAGCTATGGGGATAATATTGCTGGTGGTGGCTCTGGCAAGCCTCAATGGAGCAATGTGTGATGGGATCAATCCTTTGTCGAAGATCGATATTCACAGTGCAGTAGCTGCTTTTAACGACCACGCCTATGTCAAAGTCTACCCACCAGTTTTTGGATATGGAGTGAGTTCTTCAACCTCTCTTTCACTACCCATGAAATAAAAAGATGGTTTTTTTGAGGATTCAATGGATATAATCTGAGTATTAGAGAATGATTCGAGGTTTTTCGCTGGTTCAGGGTCGTGATAAACAGTGGGTGACTGTGTCCTTCCACAATCCAAGCCCATCTGCTTATGATTGGATTGGTGTATTCTCTCCTGCCAACTTCAGGTGTGTACTTTGTTTTTTGTGTTACCTGAAAATCAATATGTGAAGTTAATTGCAAGTGTTTTTTTTAATTATATTTCACAGTGCTTCTACATGCCAAAGTGAGAATAGGAAAGTCATTTCTCCACTCTTGTGTACTGCACCAATTAAGGTTTCTTTTCTACCATACCAATACCAATACCAATTTGCTTTGACTAAATTTGTACTGACTTGTGTCACTGAACATCTTTGTTTTATTTATCCTTTTGACTTGTGCAGTTTCAGTATGCAAATAAGGAAACCCCTGAGTATGCAGATACAGGAAAGGGAAAGCTCAAGTTACAAGTGATCAATCAGAGATCTGACTATTCTTTTGCACTATTTTCTGGTGGATTGTCAAATGTATCAATCTCTCTGCCTTACCCTTACTGTATTGGTTCATTTATAGATCCAATGATGTTAATCATAATCTTTACATGACAGCCCAAGCTGGTAGCTGTGTCTAAAAGAGCGTCTTTTGAAAACCCCAAAGCTCCTCTGTATCCACGCTTGGCACAAGGAAAAGAATGGAATGAAGTACGTCCTTTGTACTGAAATTACAACTACAACTAGATGCAACTCTAATTGTGACTTAATATACAGATGACTGTAACATGGACTAGTGGATACGGCATAGATGAAGCAGATGCATTTGTTGAATGGGGCCCCAAGGATGGAGCTCGTCTGCGTGCCCCCGCTGGAACATTGACTTTTGACCGTGCTAGCATGTGTGGTGCGTAACATTCACTTTCTGTAATGATTTTTGAATATATACTTGTTGATCAGCTTTAAGGCTAGTCTTGGATTCAACAAAACATTGAGCATAGTGTGTGTGTGTGTGTGTGTCTGCAGGTGCACCGGCAAGGACTGTAGGGTGGCGCGATCCTGGATTTATACACACTAGCTTTCTCAAGGGGTTATGGCCCAATGCTTTGTAAGTTTTTATATCCTCTACAAGAAACATGTTTTAAAAACTAATTTAATTTAATAATCATCAAGTTTTACTTGTGTTTCTGTTAATATCTGTGCAGGTATACATATAGGATGGGCCATATATTACCAAATGACAAATATGTTTGGAGCCGTCAATACTCTTTTAAGGCATCTCCTTATCCTGGACAAAACTCTCTGCAACGTGTAGTCATTTTCGGCGACATGGGAAAGGTTTGGGTTTCTAATTGTGTTTCTACCTGATAATGATGATGATGATGGAACATTTATCAGTTAAAATTATGTTGAGCATCACTGGTTTGTTTGCAGTTTGAAGTTGATGGTTCAAATGAATACAACAATTACCAGTCAGGGGCAGAGAACACTACTAAGCATCTCATCCAAGACTTGAAGAACTACGATATAGTGTTCCACATTGGAGATATATGTTATGCTAATGGATACATTGCACAGTGGGATCAGTTCACTTCACAGGTTGAGCCAATCGCCTCTAACAAGGCCTACATGATCGCGAGGTACTTTTTTGTCATTTGGTATTTATTCAATCATGTATGAATATGATTTGACATGGTTTTTGCGTTGCAGTGGCAACCACGAGCGGGACTGGCCAGGCACGGGATCCTTCTACAACAACATAGATTCAGGAGGCGAATGTGGTGTAGTGGCTGAGACAATGTTCTATGCTCCTGCAGAGAACAGGGCTAAGTTTTGGTACTCTACCGACTATGGCATGTTCCGGTTCTGCGTAGCTGACACGGAGCATGACTGGAGAGCTGGGACAGAGCAGTACAAGTTCCTTGAGCATTGCTTCTCATCTGTGGATAGACAAAAGCAGCCTTGGGTCATATTTTTAGCGCATCGGGTCTTGGGTTACTCTTCCAACAAGTTCTATGCCGAAGAAGGGGCATTTGAGGAACCGATGGGGAGGGACGATCTTCAGAAGCTCTGGCAGAAGTACAAGGTTGACATTGCCTTTTATGGCCATGTTCACAACTATGAAAGGACATGCCCCATTTACCAGAGTGTGTGCACGAGGAATGAGAAGAACTTTTACCAGGGTGACTTGAAGGGGACAATACATGTGGTTGCTGGTGGAGCTGGATCGAACCTTGCACCATTTACCAGCACTCAAACTCTTTGGAGTATCGTCAAAGACCATGACTTTGGCTTCGTCAAACTCACCGCGTTTAACCATACCGATCTCTTGTTTGAGTACAAGAGGAGCAGCGACGCAAAAGTTCACGACTCCTTCAGAATCTCAAGGGATTATAGGGACATCTTAGCCTGCGCAAGTGATAGTTGCCCAACTACCACCCTCGCGGCTTGATAGATTTCAGTATTAGTTTTAGTATTTGTCAAGTCTTAGTTTTAGTTTCACTTCATGTTCATGTGATAGTGTCATCATTTTCATGACCTCAAATAATAATATTCATAGCTTAAGAATGAAATAACATCCTTATATAATTAACTTTAGTAAGAATATGAGGTTTCACTACCAAGAGTATGCATTTGACAATCACAATGGAAAAACCTTCTTGTGCCTGAAATAAAACAAGAAGGAAAAGTACAAGAATCCACAGACAATACCGCTAAAAATGAGGACCCAGTTGAATGCTGATGGGTAATCGAAGATGGTGGCTTCAAAGTTCATCCCAAAGACTCCCGTTACAACAGCAAATATTGTAGCCACAAAGGTAGCAGCCGTGAGAAGCAACTCAAACTGTATCAACTGGTTCTGAACATTACCCTGTGTATAAACAAAACATACCACACAAGTCATATTGCTGTCCACATTTTAGCATTTCACAGAATAAAACTTGAGTAGTGTCTCTTACTAGTTTTATGTTGATAAAATCTTCAGTATCATCAATATATTCCTTGAGCTGCATTATGATTAACAAAAAACTAACATTTAAGTTCAGTTATCAGATTGTATTTTGATTACTTTCAAGAAAATGGGAATCAAGAATGGCCCATCTCTAACGGGAATCAAGCATGCCTTACCGATGACACTTTGCTGAGAGTATGACCAATAAACTCAAAGTAAGCTTCCAGCAACATTTCAAGTTGTTCCACATTTTCCCCACCAGTTGAGGAGCCATAGAAGCTTCCTTGTCTGCTTGAACCCATAAAGGCACTCAAATTTCTCTGCAATTTATGGGATTCATTGACTGACTGCACCGGTGAAACAGGTGCCAAGTTTGAATCCATTCCAATTCCACCTGCAACATCTGATTCCAAAGAGTATGTTTCTGCCCTTAGTTTCTTCTCTGTCAGATACATCTCAGCCATGTCACTGTCATCATCCATGAGGTGTTCTATTTCATCACGGACCTGGAGATTTAATCTAGATGCTGATTGATATAACAAAGAGCCAGAGCAGTAGAAAATGTTTAGTGTATTGGAGATGTCCAAAGTTCATTACTCTCACCTTCTGAACTCGCTGAGTTAAACCAAGGAGTTGCCCTTTGAACCTACGAACGCGTTCGAGATTTAGAGTGCTAATAGATGATGCTAGTTCATCAAGTACTGGGTGTATCTCCATCTCCAGTTCTTTCACCTAGCAATGCCAAAAACCATATAAGGATTTTGTGCTGCCACATTGGTTATAATCAACTACTTAATAATCTTAGGCATTGCAGACATATCTATACACAAGCAAGTTCAGGTATAATCCCAAAATTAAAGATCATCGGTATCTGCATGGTGAAGCAGCTTTTCCTTTCATTAATAGGTTTCTTTTCCATTGTTAGGTGAGTCATCAATGAGTTTTCCAAATCATATTCAAATTAAAACAATTCTATATGTTAGAACTCAGTTAGCCGCATATTTAGAGAATGGAGCAATCCAAAGCATTGGGCAGTGCAAGTTAATCCATACCTGAGCATCAAGAGACATGCAAGTTAGTTCCAAGGCCAACTCCAGTGCCTTAAACTCGAAAGGCAGGTCATCTGAATCACATGGCATATAAGCAGTAAGAAACTGTATAGCATTTACTAATATAAAACTGGAAAGGTGAAGGTTGAAAGATAGGTATCAACGTCAATTTGATGACAATATGTTTTCCTTGAAACAATGTATTTTGACACTGCAATGCAATTATAAAGTAGTGAAAAAGAAAATGACAATGGAAGTTTTTGTAGAATAAAGAAACACAAGATACTGGTTTATAACCATCATGTATGAGACATCATATAGAGGATACCCGAGTTCCTCATTTCCACTCTACAATGTAATCACAACTATTTGTTCAGGACATCACCTAGTGAAATCCAACTTTTCTAGGTAGAGCACAATTCACCTAAGGCTTGAGAACTTGCTAATTACGATACCAATATCCAATAGACTCCTAAACCACTGAAATATGTTTGCACTGCATTCCTAAAGATGGCCATAATCTTCAACTTTAGGATTTATATGTCAGCTATTCTATTCACTTAGCCCTGCCTTGTTTTCAAAATATAAAATTTTAAAAATAAAGGCAATTTGGAATCATACACCAACCATCTTCAGGTTTTTGCTTTCCTGTTTTCATCTATCTTCCAACCAAGCAGAATTGGACATTTGAATCAGGACATCAAGGAAAGTGTTTTTTACCAGCTTGGTCTTTGGTGGTCTGAAGCCGCTTACATAGTTCTGAATGGTACTGAAGAACGCATCCATCCAAGGAGTTCATCAAAATAACCTCATCGGCCGTGATTATACATCTTATTTGCTCAAGACTGACCACAATAGCCTTCTCTCGTCCTAATAATGTAGAAGGATATATAAACAGAGGATCCAAAAGCCTGAGATCTCTAGCAGGCAAAGAACAATGTCTCATTATGGTGGCCTTCTCAAGCTCCAAAACCTTTGAGTTCCCCTTATTATCAATCTTTATCCATGAACGACTCCCATGACCTCTCTTCTTAAGGCCCCTTAAAGCTGGCCCACGATTCCCATTCCCTTCTATGTTGTGCCTTCCACTGCTATGTGATGCGGAGTCACCAATATCCGAAGGAAGAAAGGGGCCCTGTGATCCTTCCATTGCAATTCAGTTCCTCCTTCCCCAGTCGTCAATGCAGGATTTCAGAGCAGGTTGCTATCACATGAGTGAGCATTAAATGCTATCAAATTGCCCTTTCATAGGCTCATTTCTGCAAGCTGGTCTTTGTAGGAGTTGTAACTTACAAATATTGTTTAATAGGCCATTCATCTTCCTTTCACATTCCTGGAGTCAAGCCCCGACATTCACAACGATATATAACAAGGTAAATCAATTCATCAACCAAAATGTATTGCTCATACATATATAGGCATGTAAAACCAAAAAACAATAACAAATTGAGAGATGCTTGTGTTAATGTAAGTCACAGTCCAATACTGTGAAGTGATAACAGAGAGTTAGCAGTTTTATGCCTAAAAATAATAAAAACATCAAATAAGTAAAGCAATGAAAGGAAAAGTATATAAGTTTCTGAATGATGAACTTTTGACCATATGAGGACCCATCATCACGTCAGGTCAACTAGGGTTGAATTTACCCGAGATTCTTGGATGTTCCAATATACTAGATAAAAAAATCCAACCCATGAATAAAAATAACTTCAGAGTCTGACACTACCCAAAACCATATTCTACTTTTATCAAAAGAAGATGACCAAATCCGACCCAGGTAACATATTAACTAATAACGAAGTCAATTTCATCTCCCAGAACCCTAAAGCTCTGATTTTTAATCAATTCCCACAAAAGAAAGGATGCCGGCTTAAAACCCATATCTCCATTTGAGAGAAAGCTTACAGATACATAAGAACAGCAGAAAATAGAAGAAGAAAAAGCTTACCTAATGCAGAAACGCACTCTGTACAGAGAGAACTCAGAGACGAAGAGTGGTATCGATATTCCAGTGAGCACGGAAAAAGCCTACGAGCTGCAACCCTTTATCTCTTCACTTTCGAGAGACACCGTGAGCTCACGTTCCCGGCTAAAGCCTGAAAGGCTTCATTACCATTTTCTTTTTCCTCTTACCAATGTTGACAAAATTATTTCTGATTTTTTTTTTATTTTGTAAATATAAAAGAGAGACAGGGACAAAAGATATTTTATGGACAAGCAAATTCGTGAATTTTCTTTTTAGAAAATTGTCCCCTAAATATTTTAAATAAATGGTCAGGCTTATTATTTAAAAAGTATGTGTACAACATGATATTCAAAGCTCGTTATGTTAGCAAAGAAATAATTGAAACACAAACACAATGATTTCCATAACCGGTAATGATTTCTAAAATTCCAATACATATGGCCAAAACCTGAGGAACTTCAGACATTAAAATTTGCCTAAATCAGAAATGATCCGAAATTCTAAAACGCCTCGAGCTACCAAAAGAATAAAAATTCTCAGATCCCTATCTAGTCAACAAAAAATTGGAGTCTCTCTCAACTTTGTGGGGCTGCTCCGTTCTGATACTCCCTCGGGTAAGAATTTCCGTTACCGTTGCTGCTGCTACTTCGTCCCCCACCGCGCCCGGCATTGCCCCTGCCCCGACTTGAGTATTCACCCCGCCTTTCATATTCGTTTCTGCCATATCCCCGACCGCCAAACCCACCACGAGGCCTGAAATTGTCATTCCGGTAACCACCACGAAACCGCCCACCATCAGCGTTCTCTGCAAGATAAAACAACAAATGAATCACAAGTCATCAGAAAATATATTAGGAAAATAAAATTCACCCTTGAAATGTTAGTTGAGAATATGATACAGTAGAAGGAAAAATGGCCATGTACAAAAAAAATTAACTTGCCTTGTCTCTTCATTTCCACTGTGGCGTTGCGGTTGCCAATTGCGATGGGGGAGGCCTGAAATGATGAATGGCAAAATATTATGTGCAAAAGAGCCATGCTTCTTTTTATGTTCAACAAAATCATACTACTGATAATCTCACAAAAGTACATTAACATTGTCATCATTCTCATTTGACTACACCGACCTTTAAATTTTCTCACCTAACTACACTAAACTTCAAAATTTTCTCACCGTACTCTAATTTCGTAATAAATGACAAAAATAGCCTTCAGTTAAAAAAAACAAGAATATATCAATGCTATAATAAGTTTTATGGAACTTCTCTAAATTGGACAATAATCGCAACATGATTAAGTTAGAGCAAAATACATTATTTGTTTATCTTGTTCTATCATACATAAGAAGTAAGAACAAAATAGAATGATAATTACATTTCTTTTTCTTTTTTTGAAAAGTGACAATTACATTTCTAAAAGCATTGTACTTCTAAAAATAAATGTTACATGCATTTCAATTTAACCTAAGAGAGCATTAGAGGTATGAAATCATCTCATGAATAATAATAATAATAATAATAATAACAATAATAATAAGCAAATTTGATACAGCTAATTTTTAATATACAGTATTAAATTAGAGCTAATGAAGGGTATTTTTGTTATTTGCTATCAAAATAGAGTAAAGTGGGAAATTTTGAAAGTTCAGTGTAGTGAAGTGAGAAAATATATGTCAGTGTAATTAAGTAAGAAAAATGTCAAGGTTAGTATACTATTGTGAGACTATCCCATCATACTATGATGTCTTAAGCTCCAGTTAGAAGTGTATAAATATTTTGATAAGATCAACCTAATCCACGTTATCACATAAAGTATAAAATCCGAGCAATGATAAGATTACCATGTAAATCATGTACTCCTTAATTCCAAGGAAAGTGTCCTACCTTCCCAAAAATGTATGTCCCAAAATAAGCTTTCACTTTTCTTTAGTAGAAGTGAATTATGCATAGATTACCTCTAATATCCTTGTATAAGTTAGTTATTACTACATGATGACTTAACATATTGGTGAGGAAGTGGAGCACTTCCCCACCACTACTATTTTTTTGCAATTAGTCAAACAAAGCACTTATTTGGGAATATACGCAATAGCACATGAAAGCAATCATATGACCACAAGCACATTAATTATAGCTCAAGAAAAACAAGGTACATTACCTCAAGTGCGCTCTTCATAGAACTTGAGGACTCAAACTCAACAAAGCCAAAACAGGATTGCTGATCCTGGAGAAATAAGTTTTACATGTACCAAGTAAACATCAAAAGCCATATATCACAACAACAAAAATGGAAAGGAAAAGGAAACAAACCTTGAAACCTCTAACTTGTATGCCATCAGATTTGATGGGACCAAATTTCTTGAAAACTGCGCCAAGTTGCTCAGCAGTCGCATCACATGGCAGATTCCGTATGAAAATAGAGTAACCCTTAGCTACATTAAGAAATATAAAACATTCACGTTAGGACAAGCACATCAAATATCAAGATGAATTTTTAAAACCGTCATTAAACAGATAAAAATAAAACAACCTGAGTGATCAGTGTTCTTTTCAGCAGAGATGTTGCTGCTAGGAGCTTGAGTCGGAGCCGATGCTGGAGCTTCAGGTGCTGGTGCCGCACGCGATGATTCAGTTTGTTTTGGCAAAACCTTCGCTTGGAAAGGAGCAGGGTTCTCCTTCAGTGCATTAACCTGATTGAAAATAGAACATAAGTAATAAATCAAACAAACATGAAGTTGCTTTGACCAAAACCTTACCATTGATGCATAAGACCTTTTTCCAGCATCCTGTCTGACAACAGGAGAAGTTTTCTCAGCAACTGGGAGAACGTCATTCAGTGTTGGATTGCATTCAATATCAATCTCAACCTCTTTTTCAGCAACTAATGTTTCACCGCTCTCCAATTGGTGATTTGTTTTGTCATCATTAGCAATATTATTCTCTGGTAGCAGAGAAGTATGGTCCTCAGCAGAATGATCGGGAACTTCATTAGTTTCTGCATTGAACAATAGTTTTGAATCTTCTTAAGCCTGCATGAAAAATATAGAACCACTAACCACAGGAACAAATAAAGAGATTACCAGCATCATGAACTGGATCTGCAGCGTGAAGTTCTTCGTTGGTGCTATAATCAGCAACAGTGTTGGACTCCTGCTCATATTTAGCAATGACAGTTGACCCATGGTCATCCACATACCTAAAAATATCATTAAGAACAAAATATCCATTGTTTTGAGGAGCCAGAAAAAATGTCTGTGCGAACTTTCTTTTAATCGTATCCTCTCCACTCAAGAAACCAGTGACAAAAACCGTAACACCATTATGATAAGAAAATTGAGAATCAACTGTCAATATCTCAGCTTGGTAGTTGTGGTAGTCAAGGGAAAGAAACATTTCATCAATGCCCTGTACCAAACGAAAACAGTGAACTTTCAATGTAAGTACTCAACTATAAAAACAATTTACATAGATCAAAATGAGAATCTTATTATAAAAAAAAATTATGAAAAAATAGTTTAGAAAAGTTGTAAATAAAATCTATAGCAATGGTAATGTTGCCACCATACTTGCATAGTTGTCACTGATGTCATAGCACCATCAGGTCCAGGCCTGCTCAAGCAGCTTGAGTCCTGGTAAAATTTGTGAACTTGGTCGGGGTTTTCATGCAAAATATTATAGTACTGACGGACAAAAAGGTTCCCCACTGTGTCGGGGGTGTGGAGGGCAGCAGGGAAATCTTGTGCCATCTACATAAAAACATTAGCACGGTAACAAGATTAATATGGTGATAATAAGTTTACTATGATATCACTATACATGAAAGAGGATCAAATAAAAACACCCCTTAAAATACAAATGCAGACGCATAACAATTACAAGTACATCGTATGATAATTACAAAATCAGTACACAATGATAATTACAAATACGGAACTGAAAAGATTTGGTTTTTATAATTATCATCTGGTATGCTTGTAATTGTAATCTTGTATACATGTAATAATGATGTGTTCGTATTCTAAGGAGGTACTAGTATTTGAACTTAACCCCACTATACATAATAAAGGTAGAAATGGAAAGGACTACATTGCAACTAAATAAATGCATACATTGGGCTACCTACAACGAAAGCATAACAAGATCTCAAGTAACAATCAATAGCATGGCACAACATAAAACAACACAAGCTAATAACAAATTCATCACAAGATTATGGTTGACTAAAAAAACTCGAAGTCTATCAATAAACGAGATCAAACTACGATCAGCTACAAATATATTACACAGCTAGACTAGCAAACAACCGTGTCGAAATGTAAATCACTACGCATGATCATACCAATAACCATCAAAATTAGCCTCCACAATGACCTAAAAGTTGCAAATAAATCAATAAATCCAAAGTATCCCAGCTGAGCAAACCTAATTTGCATCCTCCCTTTGACTTGAAACAAAATCTGGTATAAATCCCAATCTAGTACTTTAGACTAAACTAAGATTTAATAGCAAAAGAATATTTTTTTAATAACAATAAGATCGCGTATCTTCACAAACAATAATCAAAGTGCAGCTACAAATCGAAGAAAGTCGAATTGAAGCAATCAGTCAACGCAGGGAAAGCAAATCAATCAATCAAAAAGACATAAACGAATGTAGATTCAACATTAAAACAACAAATATGGTACCTCGTAGAGTGGTTGGGCACAGAGCTGGGGGTGATTGGTGGCAGAGACCAGAGTGTGGCTCTGCGGAAGAGTACGAGGAGGAGAGTTACGCTGTGTCGACGGAGATCTGAAAAGTGAGAGAAGAAGAAAATGGAAAAGGAGAATTTG
>JAYMSV010000023.1:0-28616 GCA_036897745.1 Erodium moschatum
AGACCTTTCTAGGGTTCACCTTTCTAGGGTTCCGTAAATTTGTAATACATATTACATGACAAGAGGCACATATTTCAGAAAATGGAACTGTGTTTTTGTATGATTTTTGGTTATTTTTATGATTTGTTATTTTCTTACTATCGTTTTCTATAGTCATTCTTTTATTTTTATCATAAAATGAGATTTTAATGAGGAACAGTTAATTATAAAGGAACAAATAAAAAATACAATGATATGAAAAAGCTCCATAATATAGTTCGATTTACCACTCAAGAGGGCGAAACCATCGCTCGTGCTCAAGAAAGGATGCGATTTATCATTACTAGGTTTGTTTTAATTTTGGATTCTGCTGAAGCCCCAAAAATATATGACATAAGTCAAGTTGAGACGAGCTATCTTACTTGAAATACACGTTGGTTCCAACACGAGAGCCTGTATCATTCGGAGTGGAGTGCGCTAACTAACCACTAAGAATAAGGTTGTGTCGTGGAAAGGGATATGGGGCAGGGCAAGGTTGTCTGGGTCGGTATTAGGCAAGACTCTCCCAGCTACCCTACGCTTGAGTCGGATCCTCATTCGGTTTGATAAGGTTGTTTAGCACATATCGTCACGTTGCTAGGTTGCATTAGCTCACGACCGTACCAGGTGATCGTAGGAGTCTGTCATGACACCGGTCAAGGCCTTCTGGTTGTAGGGCCAGGTAGAGATAAGACGTCCCCGTAAGGGCGTAGCGCATACAGTTGGTGTCATTGACACCCATAGCAATGGGACTTCAATGTCACGGTCCTTGTCATCGTCGAAGAAGACTGCTCTCATCTGCGACTGCAACAAGGGTAAACTCGAGTTGTCCCCCTGTACTGCCATCGAGGCTATCAGAATGTGGGGTAAGGTGGCGAGGATGGAAGAACAAAGGGTTGTAGTGGAGTATTTATATATGGTTGGAGTCGTGAGCAGGTTATCGACCTTGGGGATGGGCAGAGCATCGGAAAGATATAGTTACATGACTCTGGGACAATGGGTTGCAGAAGGTGCAACAATTGGGATGAGACAATAAGTAGATGGTGCGCCTCCACTGGAGACAAGATTGAAAAACCCTAGATGAATTCGTACAACTCAGATTTCTTGTCTTTTCTGCTTTTGTGTATTATTATGGATTGTGATTTGTGATTGTTTTTCGATAATCTTTTATGGACCAATAATTTCGGGTTTTTCTATAAGATATCAATATTTATAGTTAAAAAAAATATTATCATGAGCCCCACGTATTTCTTATCAGGGGTCTCTCTTAGCTTTCTCTACAATATATGCATTGATACGTGTCTATAAGCAGGATATTCAGCAATTACAACAAAACAATGTTAGAAAATAGTTTCGTGTGTATTCAACGAAAAGCTCAAAACGGGAGTTCTGCTGCTACGGTTATCTGGCTGTCATCCGGGCCAGATTAGTCGTTACGGGCTGGCCTATTGAAAACATTGGGCTCAACTTTCGGGCCTCGAAGCTTCCCCTATAAACGACCTGGATCGCTGAGTCACACCGAGTTGTATGGGTCCAAGCATGTCAACTTCATCAATATAAAACTAAAACAAAACGGTGTGTCGTATCGAAGAGACACGACAACTTATCCAAATTATCCACTCATGCCATTACGATTTCATTACATTATTAATTATTTTGTTCGTTCCAAAAAGAAAGAATATAAAACTTACGTGCGAAGTATTAAAACAAGCAACATGTGTGTGGCTTAGATTTATTAAAATAAAATACATATAAGGGTAGCAATTAATGAAGGCATGGTCTCCTCGACTTATAGCGCGTCGGTCAGAAGGAAAAGTCGGCAGAGCTTACGCTACACGTTCAGCTACAAGTCAATTTCCATCTGCTGGTCCTTTCTCTTCATCTCCCTCAACGTTCACGCTTTTCTTCGACTGCTCAATCACAATCGACCCTTAACTGTATTCGCGATTTTTTTATTCGTTAACTTTGTTATTGCTTCGCCCTCTCCGATTCTTCAGATATAGCCATTTCTCTCGATCATCAATCTTCCTCTGGTTCGGTTTCGGAAATCGGAGGATTTGGGAATTTTGGGAGCTAATCGATTGTTGTTTGCAGGAATGGTACTGATCAAGGAGTTGTATCCTTTTTTCCCTTTGATAGTTTCGTGATTCTCTTACCTGTTTTATTAATTTTTCTGTTTGGTTTCTGGGAAAGTGCTGGAAATTGCCATATGATGGTTCTTATTGTTTGTGAGTTTGTGTTTTGTTTCCTTGACGATGATTCTTCTGTTCTGTAGTCGGATAGTGATGCCCATGTCGCTGGATGAGGTACAATTTCTTTTATTTTTATAATAGATTCCCTACTTATTTTTATTTTTATGTTTAGTGTCTTGTTTATTGGTTTCCTTGTTTAGAAAGTAATGGGTTGTGTTGTTGTGGATAATTGCAGTATCAAATAGCCCAGATGTATATGGTGACCAAGATGCAGCAACAGAGCACCACTGGCAATGAAGGAGTGGATGTTCTAGAGGATAGACCCTTTGAAGATGATGTCTTGGGCAAGGGTCAGTACACTTCCAAAGTTTATCATTTTCAAAGGTATTTTTCTTCTTCTTATCTTTCATTGGCCTTTTGGGTTTTGTGTTTGTATATGTAGTATCAATATTTTGTAAGTTGTTTTTCTTACGAAATTCAATGAACATGTTAACGTATAATGTTCTCTGCTGTTGATGCTTATAATCGACTGAGTGAGAATGTCGACTAATCCTTGAGGAGGTTGAGTTAAATACTATGTTAGGATTGAATTTTGAGAACTTAATGATGGTGGGCATTGTTCTATAAATGTAGATGGTTGATATGGAGTTATAGAACATGGTATTGACTTATTATGAGCTATGTTCCCTGATACTGGCACTCGTTTCACAGCAAAGCTCCTGCGTGGCTTACTACTTTTGCACCAGCAGATGCACTTGTCATGCACGAGGAAGCCTGGAATGCATAGCCAAAATGCAAAACAGGTAAGCTTAGCCTTCTGATTCAAATCTCTTTTGTTTGTGCTACTTCTAGAGCTTGTTTTGACTCTTGATGTGTTGTTTGACTGTGTTGACTTCTGCAACGACTTCTGCATTACCCAGTTATCAAGGTAATATACACTTGTTCTTGGGGTATAAGTTCAATTATGTGTACATGCAAGATGTGATAATTACTGAAGTGGTTGGTTTTTTGTAATTTTGCAGTGCCCATATTTTACCAAGTTTGTTCTCACCATTGAAACAGTCCATAGTGCTGATAATGGGAAGTTGGAGAATGTAAGTTCCATTGCTAGTAGTTCATTAGTGAAAGTCATTGAAGTCATCATACATTCTATTGTTGGTTTCATTAGCCTCCTTAACGGTGAATCTTATGAACTAGGTGCATGGCCTAAGCAAAGAAAAACTAGCAACTAGGCAAGTGGAAGTTGTTGATATAGCTTCAGCTCCGAGGGATACTTGGAGTCACGTAGTTGGATGTAGCAATATAGATTTATCCAAATTCAAGTCAGAAAGATGCGGTCGAGGCCCACTTCAGAAGGGGTGGCAGGTTGGTGCATTATTTTCCAGTCAGTCTTACACTTACCTTTCATTCATGAGTGCTGTTATAATTGAAATATTACCATGTAATTTTGGTAGTAATATTACCCTGTAATTTTAAAATATGTAGTAAAAATTTGCAGGATAGGTGTGATCCAGTTATGACAGCGTATAAGTTGGTAGTAATAGATGCACCATATTGGGGCTTCGGTGGTCGGGTTGAACAAGCTCTGCTAGCGGTAAGACATTCAAACGATTTTAAGTTATTGTTTAAGGATGTGATTCTGGTAGAGCAGAACTAATGAAGCTTTCTGGTTTGATACTCTTTTATTGCAGGGTGAAAGAGCTCTCTTCTTAGAAAGTCATAGGAATTGTTTTGGTTGGATTGATGAGTGGTTTGGGATGACTCTGCAACAACTCAATGAACTTGATCAAAAACAACAATCTGCCGATTCATCAAGTGAGGTAAGAAGTTCTGGAACCTGTTGAAAAGTTCTGCATACTTGATGATGGTAATGGCTGTTACTTTGTGTTTGGAGCATGTTATTGTATTTCCAAATATACAGTTCTTTGTTCTGCTACTGACTGATTGAACTCTTTTGCTGAGAAACAGAAACCCAATAAGCTGACGGGGAAGACAAGTGAGGAAGATTTTGATAGGAGATTTTCACATGACAAGGAAATTTATAAGAACAGGCCTCAACCAATCAAATCATGAGGAGCTTAGCTTGCCGTGGTGGTGGTGTCATTTTTTTGCAGCACAAACACTATACCGGAGCATGTCGACGGGAAGCTATCTTACATGCTCTTCCCATGTTGAATTCTTTCTTTGAATGATCCTAGGAACTTATTAATTTTGTTCTCATTTGTTACATATACTATCAAATTTGTAGCTATTGTTTCCTTCTTCGTTAGTGTTGCCTCAGCTTTCCCTGTTCATATAACTGCTTGAAGAACTTTTGTTGGTTACACAATTTCTCCTGTTGCAAACGACATTTGATACACTTCTCCGATTGTTTCTCTATTAAGAGTTTTTCCTGAGTTCAAGTACGTCTGCTTATGATTTGGATCCAAGGAAATGGAACCGCTTGGATATGTGTTCATTGTGCTTCTCCAAGTCTTTTCTTTTGAATTTAACAACACTTCATGAAAAGCAGAGGAGGTGCTTACTAGAGAACTAAAAGTTGAAACAGATAGTCGAAGGCTTTATATTCTAACACGCGTCTTCACGGATCGGATAAACACGTTTACCGGTTTAAAGGTAGATAATTTAGAAGAGAAGATGAGGTTAGCCCTATTTTAGACAAATTTGATAAATAGAGAATAAATTATAATTTTTGTAGATAGTAGGGTTTGAACCCGGATCCATGAGGTAACATGTGCTCTGATACCATATTAGAGGACCAACTCAACTAAAAACTCAAACTCAATATGGTAATTAAAAACTCGATTATAGTTATATTCTAATACGTGTCCTCATGGACAAGCTCATTTACGGGTTTGGACATGAATTATTTAAAAGGAGAGAGCCCGTTAAGAATAATGATAAAGGTTGGCCCATTGTAGACAAATTAGACAAGTAGAGAAGAAAAGAATTTTTGTAGAAAGTGGAGTTTTAACCCGTGTTCTTGTGGTAACAAATACTGATGTCATATTAGAGGACCAACTCAACTAAAAGTTTAAGTTAAAGTTGAAAGTTTTATTATAGTTATATTCTAACAGTGTTTTTCCCTACCTTTATCGTTTAATGCTCCCAAAAATTCGTTGTGGATTTGGGATATGTTGTACGTGCAGATTGTAATTGACATACCTATAATTGTCTGTAGGAACCAATTTTGACCCACTTTTACATGGAGATTTTTCCCTTATTGTAGCATTAACTCGGTGCATCAAACATGATCTCGAACAACGTATCCTGACATTTTGTGGGAGAAATGTTAACAAACGAGAAACCATGTTGAGAATCATCCTTGTACTCATATACGGTTTCTCGAGGATCTTCAACTTGGCGCACCTCTTCTTCAATTATTGGTTCTACCATCATGAATCCGGAGATGTACTCTTCATCTTACTCTTCCAAAACTGTTTGTCATATCATCCTTCTGCACCGACATACTCAATTGTTTCTGCTTTGCACCTTTCTTAAGGAGAGCTATTATTGGGTTATCATATGCGACCATGATTTGGGTACCTTAATTTTCAGACAAGACTTGAATGGTTTCAACTGTGATTTTTCTGGAACGTCCATGTCCACTGTAGCATGTCTCTTCTTTAAGATATGTTCTTCAATCTTCTTAATAGAGTGGAAGGAAGATGAGTTGAAGTGACTTAGAACATGCAATATAATAAGGGTTTTGAATGAGAAAATGTCAATAGTGTGTATATCGGATAAGGACAAAAAGAGAACTCTATGACCTTCAGTTGTCTAGTAATGGCATCATACAAGGTTTTCAGAAAACATTAATTTGCTTCTTCCTTGTAAAGAAAGGTGTTCCAAACAAAGGTTGCTAGGTTGCCACCTGAACAAGTTTATGATAAAAAGAAATGATCTTCTCTCGTGCCTCGCTGCCTTGTCCATGATACTGAACCTTTTATCAATCCTTCTCAACATATGGTTTTGGGCCAATATGTTATCTGATTTCCAGTTAAGAGTTGTCTCTGCATTGTCGTTTTGCTTAGTTGAACCATAAAGGTTTCTTGATCTTCTAAGCATGCTTGAAGTATTTTTGTTTTCTCGTATTCATAAGAATGGAAATCCGGATTTTGGGATCAAGATGACTTAAATATGGAGGATTCATTAATTTCAGGCTTTTGTTCGGGGTACAAGACATAATGCTCGAAGGACACTCCAATTAGTTCTCCTATGAGATCGAACTCCAGGTCTCCAACCTCATACCTATTTTAATCCCTGTTGTGACTTATTATTTTTCCACTTGGACATGTGTTTCACTTAAGATCCGCTTTCAAAAAACATTCAGAATTGTCTACGTCGAAGAGCTTATGACATGTTTCATTAGAAAAATCACATATGTAGTACTAAGTATTAGAGAACCAACTCAACTAAAAGCTTAAGGTTTTAGTTCAGTTGGTCCTCTAATATGGTATCAGAGCTTGACACCTCACGGACCCGGGTTCAAACTCCATTCTACAAAAAATTCTTATGTATTCTCAATTTATCAAATTTATCCAAAATGGACTAGCCCTTATCTCTCTTCTCTTCTAAATAATTTACCTCCAAATCCAAAAACGAACTTATATGTGAGGACAAATGTTAAAATATAACAGGTTAAACTTTTAGTTGAGTTTGATCCTAAAAAATCATAAACGAAATATTTGTAGTTACGTGTAATAATTGAATAAAGTGAAAATGATTAAAATGTCAGGTAGGATAAAATATAATTTCCCTAAAATTTAATAAATCAAATCAAAACAAAATCTGTTTTGTCCGTACAAAACCAACATCTCTTCCCAAAAGCGTGAACGTTGACGCCGGTCAAATGAACAGGATTGGTCACAAGAGGACAAGAAAGTGCGCTTCACACGCGCGAGAGCGCGTAGGGTACGGGACAGAGTCTCCTCCGTCTCCTCACACCACCACCCTCTGTGATTCTACTTCTAGCTGTGCATGACGACCGACCTCAGGCTACAGTGGTGGCAGAGTAACGTGACCACCCCCAGCGCATTATAGCACTCCCCGCTTCACAAACCAACATCCTTTCTATTTTCGTGCATAAATGTAACTCTATGTCTCTTCCTCTGCTCTCCTTCTTCCTCATCTGATCTCTCTTTCAAATCTCGAGCTCCATTTTTGTACGGACACTTCTCCTCCTCTCCAGAAGCGTTTTCTCTGAGGTTTCATCGTGATGGAGTGAAATCAATGGCGGTGGCGAGGTGTTTCGGGGTGAGAAGTGCTGTTTCGGGTATGGGACGAAGAACGGCTGCGAAACCCTTCTCGGTGGCTTCTAGAAACTGTTCGTATCTTCTTCAGTTCCTTCTCTACGCTCGAAAACAAAGCGCATTCTTCGTTTTTAGCTTGGTTTCAGATGTTGATGTATTTGATTTTTGTTTTGTTTTGTTCCGTAGGTGTTTTGGCTGGTTTTGCTTGATTTTGGGGCTTGAAATCGCTCGATTCGAGTGTGGTTCTAGCGAGTGGTGATGATCTCTGACATTCCCCATTGTGCTCAGTTTTGTGATTTTTGAATGTGGCCTCTGATTTTGACCAAACTGTCTGATTTGTGATGTGGAATGTGTATTGCATGCCTTGTACTTCATTAAACAGTCAATACCAGCATAAAATCTTCATGTGATTTGAATTTTTCATTCTCTTAGCTGTTGAGATTTTGCCAAATTTTCCTAGTTTTGCAATGTCTGGTTGTGATTACTACTAGAAACTATATATGAAGGTTTGAGAACTATAAGTCATCTCTTGTTGGTGTGTTGTGTCAATTACCTTTTACTCCTTTTGTTTTCTAGGTTCTTAGAAGCTATTGGGCTAAGCTAAGCATTGTAGTTTTTTTAGACTAATGCAAAAATGTCTAGTCTTGGAGTATCGGGTGAAGGAAACGATCTCAACTTCAAGTGGGGTATCGTGAAAGGAAGGAGTAAGAATGATAAGGACGTACTTTATGATTCATTCACCTTTAATGGAGTCAAGTACCATCTCTATGATTGTGCAATCTTTTATCAAGAGGGTGACTTGGAGACTTCTATTGGCAAGCTGGTGAAGTTGTATGAGACTCCCGGTCATGAAAGGAAAGTAAAGGTTGTATGGTTTTTACGTCCAATTGAGATTCGGAATTTTTTGGGAAACGTCAGGCCGCGTTGGAATGAGATATTTTTATCTTGTGGTGAAGGGCGAGGTCTTTCTAATGACAATAGTTTGGTGAGTAATCGTCACAAATAATTTATTTTAGACCGTTGACTTCTTACTTTCTGCTCTTGCATTTGAGTATTATTGCCTTGCAATAAGATGATGCATATCGAATTTGTTAATTATTTCAGGAATCGGTTATTAGGAAGTGCAACGTTGTTTGCACATCGGAAGATGAGAGAAATCCTCCAGCATCTGAAGCTGAATTAAACACTGCTGACTACTTCTTTTACAGAACTTTTGATGTTGGAAAGCAACGCATATCAGATAAATTTGCTGATAAAATAGATGGCATTAAAGGTTAGTCACTCGTCTCTTACTTTTCTTCCTTACATGGTCATAGGACCTCAATCCTTTTCTTTCTTATACATGTGTGAAATAAATCTTCATGAAGTTCTTACAGATACCTTGGATTTAACTTTTGGTCACCATGATTGTCTTTCAACCATTCTTCTGTTCATACATACAGAAACAATTTTTATTCTTGTTGAATATATCAAACCTGGATAGGAAGATGAATATAACTTCAATTTTCTCGTCTGGTGTTTTTCTTTTTGCAAGTTAAGTTTAAATGTAATGGTTCTTGAATTATGCATTGCAGTGAACTATTTTTTCAATGAGAAAAATCATCACAAGCTCATTGCTTCGGACAATGTTAGCACCCATGTAGAGCAGACAAAACATTCAACTTCACCCTCCAAAATTGGATTTGATAGATTGAATCACAATGGAGTGAATGATCACAAGCTCACCGGTTTGAGCAATGATGTAGAAGAACAAACTAAATATTCAAATTCAACCTCCAAAAATGGATTGGATGATCACAAGCTCACTGGTTCAAGCAATATTAAAGCCAATGCAGAAGAACGGATTAAATATTCCATCACACCCTCCAAAACTGGATCAGATAAAGTGGCTCATAATGGAGTGAAGGATGACAAGTCACAGTGCTCTTTACGCTTAGTGATTAAAGGTGATCTCAACTAATCCTTTCATTGCCTATTTTATTTTGGTTTTACTAATTAATCTGACAATGTGACCATGTTTTTGGCATATTTCTAGAATCAAAAAAACATGCAGCTAGTGAGGATGAGCAATCAGATATCCCTCACAAAAAGAGAAAGCTTGTTCAGAATTGCGAGGGTTCTACTACCACCCAAAACATGGCACCACCTGAAATCAAAGATAAAGCAGTTCCTAAACTTCCATGTACTGATGGTGTCAAAACTGAAAGTGAATTTTTTGAGGTCACAAGAAGGCCAGATGCTGTAAGTTTTTGGCGTTCTATATGGCAAGACACCTATTTCTGAATGGAGGCCAGATTAGCTTATGATCCAAGTATTTGTACATACTGCTTTTATCTGATTTTGCAACTGTGAAAGATTCAACCTGAATCTCTTTTTCTATAGGGATAATTGCAAAAAAAGACCCCGGGGTATCCATTTTTTGCAATTTGTAACCCTCTTCTTTGATAATTACAAAAAGTACCCTAAACTTGTTTTTTTCGTGCAATTTGTTTGAATATAACGATTTTACCCTTACAGTCTAGATTTTAAAATATTAAGTACATAACGAAAATCCAAATTCTCTTCCTCTTTTTACCGTACAAAGAAAATTAAAGGGATATGAAAATTTTGATTTTTTGTTCTTTAATTTTTACTTTTAAATTTAAATTTCCAAAGGTAAAATCGTCATTATAAAACAAATTTATACAAAGTGCAACAAAAAGACAAGTGCATGACACTTCTTTTGCAATTATCAAAGAAAGGACTACAAATTGCCAAAAAGTGAATACCTCATGGTCCCTTTTTGCAATTATCCCTTTTCTATATGTTCACAAAAGGCACATTCTAATCTCTTCTACACTATGCTTTGCAGGAACGAAGAAGTTGGTTCAGACAATCTGTGAGTAGTCATTCCCTTGCATAGTTGCATGTATATCAAGTTCAAGATCCCAACATTTATGTCAACTCGTTCCCTGCTTCTTCTTTTTTCTCATTGACCTTTTGGCAGCCTTGGGAGGATAAACTGGAGATAGCTCGACAATCAGGCACTGTGATTTTATTGGAAAATCTGGATCCATCATTTACATCATTTGAAGTAGAGGTATATCTATAGGGACTGGGATATTAGTATGTGTATGGTACCGAGACTAGAACATGACACTTGGCCCAACAAATGTTTGTATTTGAGAATTAGTATTGCACTCTAAAACTGGTATGGATCCTCTCATTCACACCCTTCACTTCTCAGGATATAGTTTGGTCTGCACTTCAGGAAAGAGTCGAAGCGAAGATGATACAACGAAGCACATTCTCCATCCCCCGTTACGGTAAAGTATCTCTTGGGGTTGTTTTTTTGTATATCAGTTATAAATAATCAGAAAGCTCAAGATCACAATGCCTAGTATTTTATTTTAGGGGTATCTTCACTAACTGACCTTTGATGACAACTTTTGTTTCTCAAATGCACACTTGTAAATGTGAGGTGTTATCAATAACACACTGTCACCTTTCGTTTATCTTAAACAACACCTGGATTTGGGTCATTTTGTCCCATAAAATCACTGATAAACGAGAAAAGTGACAGTGTGTCCCTGATAAAACCATCCCCTTTTCGGTGTAGATCCGGGTTTTTGATCAATAATGAAGGGTGACAATGTGTTACTGATAACCTCTTACCTTTAGGGGGTGTTTTTTTATTGCAAAAGGTCGAAGTGGGTATATAAATAACGTTTCCCTTTATTTTACTATGTGCTACAGGCAAAGCTCTTGTGATTTTCAAGTCTAAAGAAATAGCTGACCAGGCACTAAATCAGTTGGGGAATAGATGCCTATTGCTAGCTGATGGAAGGTATTAACTCTTGTATAGTGAACAAATAAGATAATAACACTCATTAAACAATGTTAATACATAGCTTTGCTCTATGGGAAGACCCATTTTCGCTCACAGAAAAATTCGAGCACAGCCTGGCAAGTCAGGGAGCTTTACAGGCCATCTGATCTTGGAGAAAAACAAGTTTCACAAGCAACGGGAAGAGATGGTGACTTCTTCTATATACATACACTTGTTCTTGATTTTCTGATACTCATGGTTTTGCTTGTTGAATAACAATCCTTTTATATCACTCTCAGTCTCAGAGAAACGCTGTATCAACGTCCCATTGTTCTCAGCCCAACACCAGTGAACATGACTTGGCTATCCAGTGGTGTATGTTGTATGAGAAGTCCGATTTATGGTGGAATGCACTACACAAGGTGAGCTTTTCTTAGAATATCCTTATTAGAGGAGCAATTCAACTTGAAGCTCAAGCCCATAGATGAAAGGTTAATTATAGTTTTATATCTAAGACGTGTTAGGAGAGATTATCTGGTTTAGGAGAGAGATAAAGGCATATGCTAGCATGCACCCTTACGACAATTTTGTTTACGAGTTTGGTGTGGAATTTAGGACAATTTAGCCCATATAGTAGAAGATAAAGGCATATTCTAATGGGCGCTCTCACGGACAAGCCCGTCTACAAGTTTGGATGTGAAATTTAGGAGAGATTGACCCTTTCTGAAGAGATATGAAGGCGTATTCTAAAGCGTGTCCTTACAGAATAACATGTTTACGGGTTTGGGTGTGAATTTTGGAGAGATGAGTGCATTTAGACGAGAGATAAGGGCTTTATAGATAAAACATAATAAGATGCCTATTATAAGAGCATATGGATGAGAAGAAATAAAAAATATTCTCGAATACAGTGAGATTTAAATTTCTTGTATGTGAAATACATACTCTGTTATATTGAGCTAATAATTGAAGGTCTGGTCATAATTTTATATTCTGAAATCACAAATTTCATCAATTTTGGTTTTGCTATTCTCTTTATACATTCTCCATCTTTGCAGCGACAAGAGGAGGAAATACAAAATCTAGAGAAGCATAGTAAAGGGAGTCATCGTCAGACAACTTGACATTTCTTGCAGCTGACATTTAGGTGTTCCTATTTTGGTATCAGAAGAGATTTGTGTAGATATACCCTTAATTGTTCGAGACTCGAGGGTCATTTTTGTTATGTAGGTATACCCTTAATTGTTCGAGACTCAGAGGGTCATTTTTGTTGAGATCGTGCTGAGACCTGAGAGGTTACAGATGTATAGTTCATGGGTGCACCATGTGAAACCAAAAGAAAAGAAAGGAACAAAGTGACTGAAAGTGAAGTAAAGAAGATTTGAAATTTTGCATGCAATTTTTGTGTCCTTGTCTTATGTAGTAAGGCCTAACCGAAAACGAACTGTAACCAAAAACATAAATAATCGAAAAATATGGAGTAAAACCAGAATACGAACTGTATTAAAAATTATATATAACCTAAAATGAATCAGGCTCAAGCTCTGATATCCAAGGAATTGAACCAGTTGCATACCAAATATGGAGCTTCGGTACCGTTATTGCGACCTAAACCCAGGTCTTCAGGACTAAGTTAAAGCGACTTGAACCCGGGTTTTCAAGATCCAAGTTAAAGTGTTTGACCAGTTGGAAAAACAAAATTTGGTATGCGTTTTCATACATTATTAATCCCAATAGTGAAAAACATTTTAGGGAAACTCTATATAATATTTAAAAAAAGACGCATAGTTCCAATCAACCACATCCAACTACCCCTAGTATTATAAGAAATAAGGTCGATCTTTTAGGTGTGCAGTATATAGATTATATAGGAAAAAGAAGAAACAAATGTGAAAATAGTACATAACTACTTTGATATTTGCCAACACACACTGCTCTTAGGTCTACAAAGTATAACAATGAAAGAAGATTGTCATCAAGCTACAATTCATTCTTTTGTAGATTTGTTGATAAGTGACTTGTGAATATGGGGAATGACTCCTCCACCTGCTATTGTTCCCTTGATAAGGGTATCAAGTTCTTCGTCTCCCCTAATGGCGAGCTGCAAATGTCTAGGTGTAATACGTTTGACCTTGAGATCCTTGCTGGCGTTCCCGGCTAACTCGAGTACCTCAGCAGTAAGGTACTCCAGTATGGCAGCTGTGTACACAGCTGCAGTTGCGCCAACTCTCCCATTTGCAGAAACCCTGGTCTTCAGTAGCCGGTGCACACGGCCCACTGGAAACTGCAACGATTGAGAACATGAGCAAGTCGTTTTCAAGAGATCGAATGGTTGGTGCATGAAATGGAAACACATGTTCTGATCGAAACGAAGACGTCTGTCTTCTTAAGTTAACTTATAGAGAAGTAAGTTTATGGAAGACACTTGATTATTGGTATATAAATAAGGGAAAACCCAAATAAAGCACCCCTTTTCGACCTCTATCATTCGTTTGCTAAAGCACACCTCACCCTTCATTTATTCACGGAAAACAACGATTTCCCGATAAATGGTACCAACGCCACCTTCACCTCCTGTATCCGGTTGTTTCCACAACAAAGATGAAACAACTAGAGGAATGGCATAGTCCTAAACTATAGTACTTGTGTTTTGATAGCTTTTTCTTAATACTTCTCTAATGTTTCTGAAGGTAATGAAATAAGCTACTACATGAACATGGTGAGAACTAAAAAAAACATCTAATTCCAGAAATCATCAATTCAGTTTCAAGTGGTCACATGAACATTGGCTCCAAAAACTAATCCCTCATAATCTAAATATTGCTGATATGAACTCCTCAAATCCTAAAACTTACTAACACAAAATCAAAAATTCTAATAATTCCTTTCCTTTTCCCTACAAAATCAGAATATCCACACATATCAGAAATTCACAAAACCATAACGATAAGAACAAATTAATTACATATGTTTCCAAATCCTTTCAAGCTTCTCAACAATCCAGCTTAATCAAAACAAACATCCACAAAAAGCACATGAATCCAAATCTTCCCCAATTTGCCACAAGCAAAATCGAAACCGTAGATACATACACAGAAAATCTATACATACAACGACGGCGATGAGAGAGGAAAGCGTACCTGGAGACCGGCGCGAGAGGAGCGAGAGATAGCTTTCTTCTTGTCTTTGCTGTTGTTCTGGGCAGCCGAGGACTTACCCATTATCAGACCCTTAGCTCCTTTACCCGACATTTTCACGAAGAGTGAAGATCAACGGAACTGAGGTTTTGGGCTCTGATCAAAATCGGAGATTGCTCGCTGAGAGAGAGACCCAGAAAGTGGTGATCTTCAAGGAAGAGGACCTCGAGACTGAAACGCAGATCTCTCGAGAATGGCTATTTTCTATAGATAATGTGACGGTATTGCCCTCTCCTTTGCTTCTAAATTACATCAGCACATTGGCCCGATTAAGCTCAAGCCCATCACCGAATTTATTTGGCCCAAAATAACAATCAGTCTCTAAATTCGATAAAAAAAATCAAAATAAATGATTTTTTTAGATCATATAAGAAAATATATATTTAATTGAAGGACTACAATGAAACAAGACATATTAAAAATTAATATACTCGAAAATGTCCATGTCAAATTTATTAGGCGTTCAATGAATAGGACCGTTCGGGGTCTGGATGTGGGTGGCCGCCGGTCAGGAGTTCCATTCCGACCGATTGGTGTTGTATATTGGACTCGAATAACTAAACAATTTGCAAAAAATAAATGAAGGAAAAATACAGACATTATTGTGGGTGATCATTTTTCTACCAAAATCGTGCACTGGTCGGAACTGGCGTACTCACACCATCAGAGGGCAACAGTCTCCGAAACTTCGTCTGATCAATGAGAGAAGAAAGAGATTGATGCAAGAAAGAACAAGGGAATTTATAACAAATTAACAATATAACATGATTGAATCAATTTCGATACAGTTTAGAAACATAGCTATTAAAAATGTAAGCCTGTTAATACTGAAGAGTAAATCTGAAAAGAGAGTATTTTATTCCCAAGAAAAGTCAGCATAAAACAGTAAATAACCACATTACATCTCCAAATCAATTAGTTCAAAGAACATAAACACAAGGCCAAGTTTTTCAGGCATCTGCTACTTTCTCCTTCTCTGCTGCCTCCTTAACTTCTTTGCCAATACTAAACCCCTCCATCTTCCGGGCAACCTCATCAGGCCCGATCTTTGATTTCCCTGTTGGCCCGTTTCCATGGGAATCGCTCTCTTCGTGACTCGCCGGTCCCGCCTGCCATCTCCTGATGGTCCCGTCTTGGGACCCCGAGGCATATGATTCTCCCCCGGGAGAGAACCGAACACAATGCACTGGTCCATGATGGCCCTTGTTGCATCCTGCATTAATCACATTGGATATAAGAACTAGATGCAATTTACGAGTGGTAAACACTTTATAACACTGTAAGTGCAACAGTGTACTTGTATGAAGGATAAAATCATCGTTTTGGAACAAATTGATGTCTGAGGCAAAAATACAAATTCAGGGCGTTTTTTTGCCATTATCAAAGAAAAGGGCTATGATTTGCAAATAGTGAATAACATGGTATCTTTTTGCAATCCCTAACAACTAGTCCACTATATAGGATTAGACATACATTTGAGAGGCAAAGAAAAACTTATCCAGATTCAGTTTCAGCTCTAGACAGATATAAGAACTAAATGCAATTCACATGTTAAACACTTTGCGCAACAAAAATACCAGTCCAGTGCACTTTTTGCGCTATCAGAGAAAAGGGCTATGATTTACGATTAGCGAATAACAAGGTACTTTTTTGCAAGTATCCCTAACAACTGCATATCCAGATTCAGTTTCCGCTCTAGATAGATATAATTTTCAAATAGAAAGCTCAAATTGTTTTCTATAGACATACCTAGTTCCTCGCCAGTATGGAAATCGAACATATGAACCCACATGTCTTCTCCTCCAACAATGAACTTGTTACCAAGCTTCGGTTCCAACGAAGCCGATTCCACATTGCACGGCATGTTGTAGCTCTTCACCAGTCCAAAACTGAACGACCGACAAACAACAATTATCGATCAAATCCACAAACTAATAGGACAAACAAGATTAGTGAGTCAGAAACTTACTGATTTGCATCCCAAAACTTAACGGTGGTCCCGTCGGTAGTAGTAATGTAACGCCCATCCTGACTCACCTCGGCACTGGTTACCGGTGATTTAGTTTCAAGAGTTTGAACAATCTTGCCACTCCTCACGTCCCATAACCTGCCAAATTAACAGGTAATTAAGGTAAAGCGAATTCATAACACTAATCTACACTTGTTCTTGCCTCCATAATCACTTTACTGGTGTCATGCTCACATCTGCAACCACTTATATTGATATCATACATAAAATCCAATCCAATGAGATATAAGGTATAATGACAAAAGGTACCCTAAGGTACTCACTTTTTGCAACTTGTAGCCCTCTTCTCTGATAATTGCAAAAGAAGAGCCTTGAACTCGTCTTTTCATTGCACGTATAATTTGTTTCGAAATAACGTTTTACCCTTGGGAATTTAAACTTTAAATATAATAATTAAAGAACAAAAAATCCACATTTTCATATCCCTTAAATTTCTTACTCCCTGTATGGTACAAAGAGGAAGAAATTAAGGGATGTGAAAATTTAGATTTGTAAAGGTAAAATCATCATTTTTATACAAATTGCTAAAAAAGGACAAGTTCATGGTACTTTTTTGCAATTATCAAAGAAGAGCTACAAGTTGCAAAAAATGAATACCTCGGGGGTACTTTTTTTGCAATTATCCCTATATATGATTTGGTATACTACAGAAACATGAGCAGTTTGACGGTCGGTCACTAAGCATCATTAAAAAGGACATACCTCACACCACTAATATCAGAACAGGTGCTCAATATGGTCTGGTCACTGTGAAGCCACGTCACAGTTCGAATAGAACCAGGAGAGTTGTCAACTTCTCTTGGAGGTGCATCCGGACGATTCAAATCAAAGATACGGAGTATCTTCTCGAATCCACCAGTGAGTAGAAGATGGGTATCCTGCATATTAAAGAACATAAGAAATGTTCATAACATGAAGCAATAACCCGTTCAGGGCATATTAACGAAATAAGAAATGTTGGAAGAAAAATAGTGAGTTTTTACCTCTGAAAAGGAGCATGCTCGAACAATGTGCTTGTGATCAAAAGAGTGCAATACATCGCCAGTCAATGCATCCCATAATTTCCTGCAAATTCATGACATGTATAATTAATCCCGGATCTCTTACAAGATTTTACCACCCATCAGGCAGTTTCTGAAATTAATTTGTGGGTTATATACATCATCAAGTGTTAAACAATAAAACATACTTGCATGTTATATCAAGGGATGATTGCAAGAACTTGCAGTGAACTAGCGTGCTTTGAAAATACTATCGGTGACCTACATCTTTTTTGCGAAAAAAAAACCCATAGTTGGGAGATGCTTTTTTGCAACAAGCCAATAAAAAAAATAGTTCACCCGTAGTATTTGCAGAACGTGCGTAGTTCACCGCAATTTTTTGCAATCATTCCTGATATAAATAGTAAGCTTCACCTCACAATAGGAGCAACTAACAACTATGATGTGCTAAATAAAGTTGAGGGGGGAAACCATTCTCATAGAAAATATCTAAATGACATACGCAGTAAAATCTGCAGAGCCAGTTGCGGCACGTAAAGCATGTGTATCCAGGCAACAACTCCAGACTGCACCTTTATGGCCTTCAAAGGTTCCAATCCAATCTCCAGTTTCACCATTTCTCAACAATGGACTAGAATCTTCAGTACAAACAACATAGGCCTTGGGTCAATGATAACAAAACATATAGTTGCAGAACATAATCATGTATAATAAACATCAACTGATAACTTTTCAAAATTCAAATATAAACCCAAGTTTTATCCATTTGACATATCAGACTAATTCTTCTTTGTCATCAGAGATTTATGGATGTAACAAGTGTTATGATGACTTGACTCCAAGACACAAGCACAAGAGCTTCCAGCAGATTTACAAGTACTGCAAGTCTTCGTGAGTACGATCTACTTGTCTGTGGTTTGATGTTAATAACTTGAGAGAAGAGTTCCAAAAGTACAAATATCATAAAAATAACATCCATTTTCATGTTCCATAACTTAATGTATAGAAAGTTCAAAGCAGAAGAACTTAACTACATTATCTACAATTGACCAAATGAATTCCACACACCCCCATAGAAAAGCAGTCCATGAGTTCACCACGTTGTATCGACTATCACGGGAAGAACATCCATATACTCCTACTACATGACATTCTGTTCTCAACTGTAAATTTCTACCCTATGATTCATATCCTCTCTAATGTGAAACAAAAAGCGAACAACAGACTGGCTCTATGGAAAGTTAGAAGCTGAGAAAGCGTACTCCCACATGTAATGATTAACGGATAGCCACACATCTTACAAGCTAATAATTGTCCAACCCAAATCCCCAATCACAAAATGCTTCAACATTTTATTGCCAGTTACAAATATAATATAATTTGGCTCCATCAAATTGGGGATTTATTCAGCATTTGGAATTATATTCATTGCATACATACAAGTCAAGACTAGGACAATCAACCAGAGCATATCCAAATCAGAAAAAAACATAGCTGTGTATCAAAACTTAGAAATCCGATAAAACCCAATTCATAATCATAAATCATGAATCATAAAGGTAAGAGATCACATACCCTTGCTGGAACTGATGAGGAAGAACCCATCGGGCGTGATCGGACTGTAGCACAAATCCACCACGGGCCGCGAGTGCCCGTGGCACACCAGCGGGACCACAATCTTCTTCTTGTCCATTCTCTTTACCTCTCCAAAAATACGAAACACAAATCGAAAAAACAAAAAAAAAACCCTAGAAATTACACCTCAACCAAAATTCAAAATCTCTGTCTTTCCTTCCGAATATGAACAGAAAAATAAGGAACAAACAAACCCAGGTGAAGAAAATTTCACAAATTGCAATCTAACCCAGAAAAACAAGCTCTCGTAATCGAAGAAAGGCGTATACAGATGAGTGGGTGACGGGTTTTCTGATTCTCGGATCTCTTTACAGATGAAACCCTGTAAGAGGGCTCAATTGATTAGGGTTTTTGGGGGGGAATGTCACTGGCTAAAACCTATGGTAATGATGAAAGGCAAAAATGCTTGTAAAAAGGGAAAAATCAAAAGAAAAATTACACAGGAGAGAGCTGTGATAGACGAAGAAGAAAGGGGCTAGAGCGCAGAGATGAACCACACTCTCATCTGATTTTATACACTGTAAAGGTCATAGTTGGGCCTCCATTAAGGGCCCACCTACTTGGCCTAAATGACCCATTGGGCCCTTCATCACCTTCAAATAACAATTTTTGGGGCTGAAGGCCCAGATTAAATTAGTGCACATGGCCCATTAGTATGTACATGTCATTATTTTAGAATCACTAAATCTTCTTCTCCAAATTATGGTGTCATAGTAAGCACACACATATTATCTACAAAAGGGTATCTTTCAATCCCAAAAAATAATTCAAAAAATAATAACTTTAACATTGTATCCTTCGAAAGTATTCGTTTTTAGATACTGATAAAGAAAGTTAAACTCAAATAAACAGTACAACGAATTATCCTAACCACTACATCGATTTGTTCCTTTTGTTTCGAGTGATACCACATATGACCTATGATTTTGCCTCTTTTAGTCCCTCCAATTTGTTTGGACCACAATGGTTTAAGTTTTGGAAGGTCTCAAAACTTGCCTTTTGACATGAACATGTTTTTGGTGCTTTGTGGTAGAAAAGAACAAATGATTCTACAAGCTCAATAGTTATGAATGAAAAAAAATCTATGTTAAGAAAATATATTATGTCAACTTGAAGCATTATGTGTGAACAACCAAATAAGAGCCAAGCAAAACATAGCTTATTGCTTTGTGGTAGCAATTTCTTTGCCATATCTCTACAAGTTCTCAATCCAAAACTAAGAAATGTAGATTGTGAGAGTACAATTCAACCACACAAACTACTTGTCATTCACGTCAAAATAACGTGTACGAGTTGTTTTTATATTCACGTTAACAGATACAAAAAAGATAGAGTATTTATTAATTTATTAAATCAAAATTTTGTTATATTTTCAAACAATGTATTGCGGACTGTAAATCTGTCCAAATATACTAAACAAGTAGTCCAAATCCAAATTAAAGGGTAGGCATATTGCTCAATCCCATAGGCTAGTCTTAATTTAAGAAAAAATTCATTGTTTTCATAAGCATATTATTGTTATTATTTTTAAAAGTTTAAAACTATACTAAATTTTAGTTTTATGTGTGGTGGACTACATATATGTTCATACTTACCAAACAATTAGTCAAAATCAAGGAGTAGGTATATTGTTTAATCCCATGGATTAGTCTTAATCTAAGAAAACTAACTGTCACAATAATACTTGTTGTATGAAAATTTGAAAAACCATACTAAATTATAGGTATATACTATCTTTCCAATATAAATAAATGACATTAAACTATATATATTAAATTTATAATCTAAAAAATAATGTTTTTATCAATTTAAATTAAAAATCATTATTATAATTTAAATTCTGATCACTTTATCATAAATAATAAAGATAATAGATTATTAAAGATTGCTTATATGTTTTATCTACATTCGAACATACCCAGATTAAGTTTGTTAGGCATTCAATGAACAACGCAACCTATTAGATAGCCAAGGAAGTACGTTTTTTATCTGGATGCGAGTGATCGGCCTATTATCCCGACCGCTCTGCGATGGATTCTGGATTCAGATATGATATAAAATCGAATACTTTATCAAAAAAAATAAAAGATAATAGTTTATCATTTCAAAAAAATGATAATATTAGTTTGTAATTTTGGTAGAATATTGCCGGCAGTACCAACTATACCCCTTAGCGGGGCCCACTCGTGGACTCCTATTGTCCCGCGGTTTCTTATAAAACGACTTCGTCACTCTGAAACAGCTCGGCAAGCGAGCGGAGAAAAACGCGAACGCATACAGAGAAATTAGTGCGTTTTGCCGGCGAAATCTCCGGCAACTGTCCGCGGCGGAGCACCAACACCGGTGAACCCCTTGCCCTACTGTTTTATTTCCACTCATTATCTCGCTCAACCCAATTCTGCATTTTCTCTTCCGTTTCCGTTTTTTTGCTCGTTAACTTAATTTGTTCCCTCGCTCGCGCCTCGACCACGGCGGCGAAGACGGTGGCTCCGGGAGCGGTTATGGATTCATGGGTTTTTCTGGGTTCTTCTTATTCTTACTCCATTGTTGCTTAACGCGTACAAAATAATAATAAAAGAAGGAACTTTTTGGGGAATGCTCAAATCTGTTCTATGGTGTTTGGGAAAATGAAGTAAGACTTTAATGTTAGTAACGTGTGGCTGGTCAATTTTCTTCAACTTTTTGTGTGTATTTGAGTGTCAAATTTGATATCTGAATGGGACTTGATTACTATTTCATTTGATCTTCTCATGTTTTCTCAGTAGCCAAACATGGGTTTTTCTGGGTGTGTTTGGGAAAATGAAGTAAGACTTTAATGTCAGTAACGTGTGGCTGGTGGATTTTCTTCAGTTTATTGTGTGTGTATTTGAGTGCCAAATTTGGTATCTGAATGGGACTTGATTACTATCCCATTTGATTTTCTCATGTTTTCTTAGTAGCCAAACATGGGCTTATAAATCATTTTTTTCCCTTTATACAGATTCTATTCGCAGTAGGTTTGTAGAACTTACATGCATGAAAACCTAACTTAGTTTTCATTTTCATTCTTCAATTCAATGTTAACTTATTCAGATAATTCAATTCAGTGTGAAGTTTTGTTCATTCAAATTCAATAATTTTCCTATTTTTGTTCATATCAGCAATGGAACACTTGAAAGCTCCTCTTAGGGGTATTACAAGTGACGTAAAAGGAAGATTAGCATGCTATAAGCAAGACTGGATTGCTGGTATTCGATCTGGATTCGGGTAATTTTGATTTGCATTGCTCTTTATTACACTCTCTTGTTGGAGTTCTGCACAGTCCTTATTCACTCTATTGTTTATCTCTCTATGTTTAGGATATTGGCACCAACCACGTATATTTTCTTTGCTTCTGCACTTCCTGTCATCGCTTTTGGTGAACAACTCAGTAGAGACACAGGTTAGTACTCAATAGCAGCAAGAACTATAGTATCAGTATACGAAATTAAGAATCAAAGTCTTGCTTCCATCAGAAAAGTGATGTTTTGTTTCTTGTTCAGACGGAAGCTTGAGCACGGTTGAAACTCTAGCTTCTACAGCAATATGTGGTATCATTCACTCCATACTTGGAGGCCAACCCCTTTTGATACTAGGAGTCGCAGAACCAACAGTCATTATGTACACTTACTTGTACAACTTTGCAAAAGGAAGAGAGGATTTGGGGAAGGAGCTGTTCTTGGCTTGGGCCGGATGGTAAATTCAATACCCTTTTCATTGCAAAAAACATAGCCTCAGATGTGAATTTGTACTGAATACAATAACAATGGTCAGGGTTTGTGTCTGGACTGCTCTCTTGCTGTTCCTCCTTGCAATTTTCAATGCTTGTGTCGTCATAAAACGATTCACAAGGATAGCGGGAGAGCTCTTTGGCATGCTCATTGCTGTCCTATTCATTCAACAGGCCATTAAGGTACGTCCATACCAATAATTTTCTGGTAAACATAGTACTCAACAGTTAACATATGCTAAATCGAAACGTTTGAATCAATCTTAGGGAGTGGTGTCTGAATTCTCCATCCCAAAAGCAGATGACCCAACGTTAGAGAAGTATCAGTTTCAATGGCTGTACTCAAATGGGTTACTTGGAGTTATATTCACCTTTGGCCTTCTCTACACCGCCTTAAAGAGCAGAAAGGCGAGGTCATGGTGGTATGGCACAGGATGGTTGAGAAGCTTCATTGCAGACTATGGAGTTCCTTTAATGGTCGTAGCATGGACCTTACTGTCCTTCTGTAAACCCAGAGAAGTTCCTGAAGGAGTCCCTAGAAGGCTCTATAGCCCGCTCCCTTGGGAAGCTTCATCTCTAGGCCATTGGACAGTAATCAAGGTAAGGACATGTCCTGAAAATCTTGTTTTGATATTGCTTTCGGAGCTTCTTTTTGCTGAACCTTGTATTTCACATTCTCAAACTGTAGGATATGGGGAAGGTGTCCGGAGCCTACATATTTGCAGCTTTTGTTCCCGCTGTGATGATAGCAGGATTGTACTTTTTCGATCACAGTGTTGCTTCACAGTTGGCCCAACAAAAGGAGTTTAATCTCAAGAACCCGTCCGCTTATCACTATGACATCTTGTTGCTTGGATTTATGGTATGCATTTCATGTTTTCATCACAATATAATTTGTTTATGGTATGCAGTTCAAAGATATGTCAACACATATCTTTGAACTGTGAAGAGTAAAAGCTTATGTTCTGGACGAATTTGTTTCAGACTCTGCTTTGTGGATTGATTGGGCTGCCTCCTTCAAACGGGGTTCTGCCTCAGTCCCCTATGCATACCAAGAGCCTCGCCGTTCTGAAAAAACAGGTGCATAAACAAATTTGTCAAGAAACTATTCATTATATAGTTGGTAATTGTAGATAGCTACTGCGTAATATATGTCTATTGCACATAATTATCCCCAACTTTAAGTTTTTACACTCAGCCATCTGAAATTTCAAAAATTTACATACAACTATTTTTTTGTCAAAAAATGACGTAAAAGTCCTTGACCATAATCTAAACAAAAACATATTTTCTTCTTTTTGTTAGTTTTATTTTTTAAGGATTTTTTAAACATATATCCAACCATGTTTTTGGTAGCTATGAAGTCTTTTTTTAGATTAGAGTTCAGGATATTTTCGTCATTTTTAGCAAAAACAGAGGTGTAATTTTTTGGCAGTTCAGGTAGTTGGATGTAAAAAGTTTAAAGTCAGGGATCGTTACGTGTCAAAGATGTACAATATGCAATGGTATCTGCAATTACCCATTGGGATCGAGTTCTTGAACCTATGTAATTGTTGAGCTGCAGTTGATTAGAAAGAAGATGGTCAAAAGCGCCCGGGAAAGCATAAAGCAAAACGCTAGTAACTCGGAGATCTATGGCAATATGCAAGCCATTTTCATAGAAATGGACAGTGGCGCAGTAGTAAGTCCTCTATGAACTGAATGCTGAAGTTTTGACATATTTTCTTCTTGAACCTTATAATGATACACATTGACTCTCTGTTTCAGACAAGTTCAGTGGCTAAGGAGCTCCAAGACTTGAAAGACGCAGTCATGAAGAGTGAAGCCGAAGACCTGAAGACAGAGAATGCATTTGACCCGGATAAGCACATTGATGCACACTTGCCCGTTCGAGTCAACGAGCAAAGGCTCAGCAATCTTTTACAGTCATTACTCATAGCACTATCGGTATGCGCCATGCCTGCAATAAAGCTCATACCAACATCTGCTCTGTGGGGATATTTTGCTTACATGGCCATAGACAGTCTACCTGGGAACCAGTTCTGGGAAAGGATGCTCCTCCTCTTCATCACACCAAAACGGAGATACAAGTAAGCATGATCACATTACAAATCAGAGTTACTAAATGTATCTGTTTGCGGACGGTTTATATAGTTTGACTGCTCTAACAAACGCGGATTGACCTCAAATTTTGGGTACGCGTAGAGGTGCATATTTCTATACTCCACAAATTTTCAACTCAATATTTTTTTTCCCGTTTTTGACATACTATACTACACGTTTTGCAAATACTGTCGGTGAACTATTATTTTTTGCAAAAAATATCCCCAACTATTTTCGTCTGCATGATCACATTACAAATCAGAGCTACTAAACATATATGTTTAACACTTAATCATTCGATTACAGGGTATTGGAAGGTGTTCATGCGTCCTTTGTGGAGTCAGTACCGTTCAGATCCATAGTCAAGTTCACGCTATTCCAGTTGGTGTATTTCCTGATCTGTTTCGGTGTGACGTGGATTCCTTTGGCCGGGATCCTATTTCCATTGCCATTCTTCCTCCTGATCAGCATCAGGCAGCACATACTCCCGAAGCTGTTTCAGCCTCAGCACTTGAGAGAACTCGATGCTGCTGAGTATGAAGAACTGACCGGGGCCCCAAGACTCTCTTTCAGCCTCTCTCTTAATGTATGCTCTTGAGCACTGACTTCAGCAACATATATTTTTTTAAGGTTGTAATGAATCAAACATGTTATACACTATTCCAATGACTAGGAAGTGGAGATTGCTGCTGCTCATGGAAACGGGGAATTAGGAGGGGAGATGTGCGATGCAGAGATATTAGATGCGCTAACAACGAGTAGAGGGGAGTTAAAGGTCAGGAATGTAAGCTTCAGCGATGACAAACGTCAGGTGAGATATGCATAACTCTCTAACAACTTTGAGCATTTCATGGGAGATCAGTTAAAATGTAAATCTATATGAGCCATTAGATCGCATATGATATATGGTCCAGATTCAATAGAAAAACATTAATAACAAGACTTGTGAATATACATAACTTTGAATGTTGGATCCACTTAATCTAATAGTCCAGATGAGTTTATAATTTATATTTTAAGAATTGCAAGAATGATTTACAGTAGATAGGAACACTTTCAGGTACACAACCCCTTAGAATACAAACTAAGAACCAATCCTAGCCCCTGGATTGTCAAGATAGAAGGTTGAGATTTAAAAAAAAAAATCACTAATGACATGACTTGTAAACATGTAGAACTTTGAATTTATTTTTATATTTATATTTATTTTATAATCAAATCCCCTAAAAATCATGGGCATTCTATGTGCCAGAGTAGTTCATAGTTTATATTCTAAGAGAGGTTTATACCCGAGTGTAAGCCTATATACATGTACATGTACATTTACATAACATACTCTATATTTCATCGTGTAGGTTTGTCCTGCAGATATTGAACGAGTAGAGGAGAGATGATCATAGAAATTACCTTATGCATCTGGGAAATGAAAATATTCAGTGATGGTTATGGATGGAGGAGGAAGATGATTCATATATAGACAATACTCATTGTTACATAGAATGCAAAACCATTAAGAAATAGAGGAACAGTAGAATCAAAGATTCAATTATTTGTTGTTATTCCACAAAGTATTACTGTTGGAAATGTAAGTGAAATGATGCTTGAAATTGAATGAAATGCATAATATTTTGTTTTAACTTTTTGCCAGTCAATTTGTTTGGTCCACAGATTTTATGTCATTTATTTGGCTTTTGACACATCAATAATTCATCTTTGTCTGGTGGTATTGTTGAAGCCTCATGCACTCTTATCTTGTTGTTTCATATCTTGTTTGTGTGATTTAAGGAGCTTCAAGTCTTTGATAGATCTGCATTGCTCCTCCCACCAATCTTCCCGATCCTTCATTTTACTGCAACATCAGGTGAGTAACAGTTTTAGTTTCATTATTTGCTTAGCTTCGTTGTCGAAATCTGTGAAGTCTTCTCATATTATATAATGAAATCAAGATTGGTTTGATACAATGGAGAGATCTAAGGATTTATACAGTCAATAGTCAATAATACAGACACTAGCTACAGCATTTTTTGTTAAGAAAGAGGTTTTAGTTCATATTATGTATTGTTAAACTGAGAGTGTTTATCTGTATTATTTTTATTGCATATGTGATAGTAATTAGCTATAGTTGTTTCTGTGATATATAGCTACTTTACCTGTATGGAGTGTTTGAGCCGAGCGTGGAACATTGCCCCTTGCTTCTGGGAATGTTGTAATAAACATTCAGCTTATATCACAACTGCAATACAATGTGTTTTATGAGTTAAATGCATTTTGCTACCCTTATGTTCGGTCCACGGATATTAAGGTCCCACATGTTTAGGAACGACCATTTTGCTATCCTATCATTTAGTCCACGAACGTTTTGTGCATATGGGGTTAAAAAACTATAGAGACTTATTGGCTTCTGTAAACCCATCTTTGGGGGGAGATTGTTGCTGCTCATGAATTTTTTTCTTTATTGATTTTTTTTATAAAAGAAGTGGTAACAAGTAGGCGCTTACCATATCCAAATATACCTATATTGCAGGTAAGAATAGACAGACACTTAGTTTAAAGATAATTAAAAAATTGTGGATTTTTTTATATTAAGACACTGATTGTGGGGTTACATAAAGAGGTGGTTTCATCAAATATTGTGGGCTGCTTTGGTTGCATACAAGAATAAATAAATATTATCCTTAATCAATTCATGGGTCTTTCTTTAATGTTGTTTGGGATGGTGCGTGTGGGTCTCTCTTTAATCATTCTCTTCACTTTTGTTTGGGACAACTTTGCTTGTCGACTTATTTTTCTTTGCTTGTCAAAATCATTTCATTTGCTCTCTTTGTCCTCAAGTTTCATTTCTGGCTTCACTAATTTATCAAACACCTCCCTGCAATCTTGTATACGGGGTAGCTTACTCTACGATTCCTTGTTTTGTAATGGATTATCAAGGTTGTAAGAACTGTTAACACTCATGTTGTTACTGAGCTGATTCCTTAACTACTGTAGTTATTTTTGTTGTTTCTAAGTTGCTGTCTTCTATATTATAGATCATAAGTCCAGTTTATTCAATTATTTTCCACCTATATATAGGACTGCTTATAGTGTTTGTAATACTAAGTGATGTTCTTGTTTCTGTGGTTAAGTCTTTGACAGATCTGCATTGCTCCTCCCACCAATCTTCTTGGTCCTTCATTTCATTGCAACATCAGGTGAGTAAGAGATTTAGTTTCATTAGTTGCTTAGCTTCCTTGTCCAAATCTTGTTAAACTTAATGTTGTTGTTTCTGAGTTACTATGGCTCAAAGATGCAGTTTCTTCCATGATTTTAAGTGTGTATGTTGTTTACAATCTTGTTCATACTAGACTGCTTCACTCCTAAAACCGATATTCTTGTTTGTTTATGTGATTATTCACTACTTGCAGCTCCATGGAGTGTTTGGCTGGAGCTTGGAGCATCGTGCCTTGCTTGCAGGAGTGCTCAACCAAGCATGCTACATATATCAGAGACCTCGAAGACAACCTGGCATCTTTGAGGTCTGATTGGCTTAAACTGAACAACATAAGCGAAGATGTGAAGACTAGAGTCAGGGAAGCAGAGGAGCAAGAAAAGAGGGTACGAAACCAAGTGAATGGTTGGCTGGAAAGTGTTGAA
>JAYMSV010000024.1:0-28481 GCA_036897745.1 Erodium moschatum
GTCTTTCTTTAGGTTTTTGATGTTTGTAGCTAGACCTTTTTGTATCCATCTTTCACCTCATGAGAGGTTTCATTTATATATTTACCTTGCTGATCAAATAAAAAAAATGTAAAAACGTGATAAAAGCTTCCTTCACCTAAAGCCGACAACGGCTATGTCCGACTATTACTAACTCTAAGATTTTGGTGCGCTAGGGATTATTCTAAAGCGACAACGGTTTGGACAACAGAGGCAGCAAGAGCTCCTTAGTTCCAGACTCTAAGAATGGTCGTGGTTTGGCTGAGGGTTTGCGCTTCCTCGAGGCCATACTCGATGGAGTGGGGCTTGACGACGAACCATCGATTGAGGACCCCATACCCACGACCAATAATCTCTATGACAAGTAGTACGTACCCTGTCATGATCGGGAGCAGGGGCGGAACTAGAAAAAAAAATTGAGGGGTAGCCAAAAAATTTTGGGCTTGTATAGAAAGTCCAATAAAAGCCCAAGGTCAAAACAAACCAGAAGAAAAAAAAATCAGGGTATTCCAGAGGTGATTCGAACTCATGTTTCCTTGTAGATTTTCAAGAGACTTGCATTAGACCAAATTCTCATATGTTTAGGGTGTTCCATGGAACACCTTAAACCCCACTTGGTTCCGCCCCTATCGAGAGGCTATTGCGGACCATGTTGTACCCTAAAGCAGGACTTGGCGAAGTGATGGCGACGACTTGAAAAATTCGATACCTGATTATCAAGCATGTGGATGAATGGATACTTGATTTCTTCTTCCCTTTGGTTGAGGAGAAAGGTCAAATAAGAGAGATGGGTCATTGGACGTTCCATGGCTTGCTCTGCATTCTCTCGAACCTTCAACTACACACACAATCCTGTATGATAGAATTCTGTCAAGTCCGTTCTGGATCCAGGACCATGATATGTCGTTCAATGGTATTACGGTAGAGGTAGGAGAAATAATCGGTAAGGGACTTGGTGAATGTACCAAGGTTGATTTTGACCGGCCTGTTGGATGTAGGGGTCCCTTCATGAGGACTCGCATTCGCCTCGGTCCCTGCGACACAAGGTCAACGTTACCTTTGAAGGCTAACCCGTGAAATTGGATGTTAAATATGAAAGTTTATTGGAAAACTGCTTTTGGAGTGACTTCATAGGGAACCAATTAAGGGACTACACAAAAAACATGTTTGGGAGTAGGGCCACCCTGATGCAAGCATCAGCCGGCTATCTTTGATCATACTAGGAAATCAATAGCCCCTTCACTTGAGTCCTTCGAACCCACTGAAGACATGGGTTCCAAGCTCTTCTCCAACTCGACCATGATAAGGTTGACCTATACCCCATATAGGATCTAGGGTTGGTTTCCAATGTCGTCTAAAAACCGAAAATTCATATTATTTCCAACAACACATCGAGGTTGAGAACAACACTGGACTTGACAACTCATACTAGGACTGGTTACATCGGGCTTCACAAGCACCCACAAACCGAGGAAAATAGATTTGGGTAGAAAGACGGTCTGATCTAAGACTCAATCTTCTTCTACCTCATGGGTGGAGCCCAACCCAAGATGTTCCACCCCCTACCAATCAGTCCATCGGGGACACGGAAGTGGAAGAACGGTTACATGGCACCGGATGAGGTAAGGAAAAAAAATGGAGGGTTAAGAAACGTAGTCTAGAAAACCTCTTAAAGGACATGACATTTCATAAAAGATCTTTCGAACACATGTGGTTCTACCGGGACCAACAAGCTGATAAATAAAGCTCTATGACGTCTCTATTTAAAGGATTATATATTTTATGGAGATCCAGATTGTCAGATAGTCTGGAATTTTGAGGTTAATAATCTCGGTTACGTGCCAATAATCAACATAAAGATTATAAATTAATGTAATAGACTCAAATACTGGAAAACATATAATCCTTCCACCACTATGTCGTCAGATGTAATCCTTTAATCTCGATCCCACTCTATCGATGAAATTTCAGAGCCACAAAATATGTCGGGGATCTATATCCTCTTCCTGGTATTCCCGATCTGCACTGCTACCGCGAAAGTCAAGAGGAACAACCAAAATTCGAAAAACAAAATTGCTAGTTTCGGTCGGAACATTCCTTGGTACCGCATGCGGAATAGATTCTCTCCGCCTCATCAACGACCAACCGTATCTTTACCGTAGAGACGAAGGTTCGTCGGCACCCCTCCTCCTTCACCGTGACCACGGGAAATCGCTCATGTACGACCATGAGAAGACCCGTGACCTCAAGCCAACATAAACCTCATCGTTGTAATAACAAAGAGTCGCACCATTATGATAACAAACCACCACATAAATACCCTCCAAGTAACAGCGCCAGTATTCTCCACATTGCCCTGACCTGAAGACCAGGTATCCTTGTTACCGCCCAACCCATCACACTCTTCATGGTAACAACGCCATTATAAGAGAATTGAGAGATAGACGAGAGACGTTAAGACTTGGGTAGAGTTTCATAGTTTACTCCACACAATCCACATGAGTTAAGCCACTGTGGTTTGATTTGAAATGTTTGGATAACAAATAGTTCAAATTTAAATTCGAATCAAATTCAAATTAATTTATAGCATTAATATGATAGGAGGATATGTCAAACAAGAATTACTTTAGATTTATCTCAGATGAAAGACTTCAAATATTATATCAATCTTTCAAATATCTAATCGTTCACATTATTCGTGTAAGGTCATGGACAGATCATAATTTGGAGTGGTTTTAGCTAACTTGCTTGATTATCAAAACCTACTCATCTCCATAACATTAATGGAGCTCCACCTATAACCCAAGGACCAAATAGGGACTACAATATTCTAATCCCAGCACCTCAGTTTAACAAAAGTAGAATGATAACACATGCTAATTAATATTATAATTAAAGCTAATTAATATTATAATTAAAGTCAAGCCCAACCCACAATCAAATAAGAATATCTCACTGCCATACGGGTTTAGAACATTATAGTTGTACTAATTTAATAAGAATCATGTATACCGAGTTAGCTAACCCTAAAAATGGTTGTTCAACTAAACACCAATAATAAGCACTAATTTTCCGAGAACATTGATCTTTTATTGGAATCATTGAAGAATTTGGTTTATCAATAGTTCATTTGGATTCTAATCTAAAACAGAATGTTAAAATAATTGTTTGAGAAAACAATTTTGTATTATTATGCTACACTTTACAGTGGGAAATAATAGGTGAATTGCTGATACATAAATTCATAAAAAGATTATTAAAAATTGAATAACATGTTCAAATCCAGTAACTCGTAAATCTGCGTTGAAATATAAGTCTCACATCGAAAGTGTATGGACAAATTGAACACTTGATAAGCATATGAATGCCTCCACCCATCAGTTCGAGCTTTTGGATTGGATAGGGTGTTTACATGGTATCAGAGCTGGTTCGGCTCAAGGCCCGTTTGTCACCTCCACCCTGTGGTCTCCGGTCCATATGCAGATGTCCAGTCCTGCTATGGGTGTTGAAATATAAGTCCCACATCGAAAGTGTATGGACAAATTGAACACTTGATAAGCATATGAATGCCTCCACCCATTAGTACGAACTTTTGGGTTGGATAGGACGTTTACAGTGTGAGCAAGCGGACCGATCGGAAAGCAAGCGATGGAGTTGAAAAACGAAAAATGGAAAAAGGGAGAGAGGGAGGGGGTTGGTGAAGGAGGCTTCCACCGGCAACATCTTTGGCCTAAGACAACGATATCGTCGATGGAAGGGGATATCCAGAGTGGCGGCTGCTTGGTTAGGGCATGGTTTTTTTTAGTCATGTAATAATTAAATCTAGTTTAGTATAATAATCATATATAATGACATAATGTACTTTGTTTATCAAAGATCCCGCAGCCAACCACGTATACCATGCATTGAATGCAGGTCCATATCATGTACATTATCTTCATCCTGAAATTATCAGATCCGGTGGTGATGGTATAAAATGATAAATGCACCTAATTTTGGTTCCAAACAGGTAGCAAATTAAAGTGGGCTTTGAATTGGAATACCTTAAAATGAGTGAGAAATGTTTTTTTCGGTAGATCCATCTCTGGAAATTTACCAATAGTTAGTAATGGAAAAACTGAGTAATTATGATCAGAGGTCAAATTTTATTTTTATTTTTAAATTAGCATTTAGTAAAAAAAAATGTGTTTTTTCATGATTCAAAATATACATTTTTTTATTTTTAATCAGAAATATTTTTCAAACACACTTGCTTCTTTATTTTCTCTCTCTACAAATTTGTCAATAAACCTTTGTCAATTCCCTTTAGAATGATTATTTTGAACAATCTGAATGAGCTCAATTTCTATTTTTGTTTCTTTGCAATTCTTGCATTTAGTTCCATGTACAATGGTTAGGTATAATATTCACTTAAGATGAGTATAACTGCATCTCTTGATCAATCAAAACATTATTTTGTTCTCTCCTCGTAACCACCGAAACATTATTCTTACACCAAGTTTATCAGTCGTTATCTAGTTGTTACACGATTCGTATAGACGCTAGCTGACATTATCCGGTTACTCATCGACATATGATCACAAACAATGCTACGAGATGATAGGCGATGCGACCGATCTAGTGTAGTGCATCTTTACTAATTAGTGTTCGATAAGAGAGGGTGTGGTTAATGTGTCGTGAATTTTCACGATAAGATAAAAACGTACACGTGCAAAACAAATAAAATGGTTATTGTCCAACATATTTGAATGTCAAAGTAACACAAAACCACGTTAATTCATTGACTAACCGAACACAACATGAAACCATTGACAAACACTATGAGAAATTTACAATTTTATCGATAGTTCTCCAAAAGAAATCGTTAAAACTTCCTACAGAAACATTTTATCGATAAGTCGTGTTTTATGCAGCCCATCGAGTTAGACCAATTGGACCCAATACTGTATTAGTTTGGTGGAGTGCATTTACTCGAAATTATAGAAGGGCCATGAAGAAATTATAATTGACGCAGTCATGTCCCCAAGTGGTATACACTACAAATGCAACTATTTGAGGTCATGTCCAAATCAAGAAAAAGACATATACCTAAATGTCACTTAATCTTAATCATGTCCAAATATGTGGACATATGAGTATTTATAAGGATTTATTTTTTATATTTTCGTTACGTGATACAATGACAGTTTCTTACATTAAACAAAACAAAACAAAACAAAACTTAATGTTGGCGAACCAACAGTCAATTTTTTTTCCCGAAAAGAGGGACATTTGACAATTCATGACTGGTCGGGAGGAGAGGAGGTTGGTCTCCAATCACCGTCGTGAGTCGTTGAAAATGGAGCCATGTCGTTGAAATTAGTGGCCGACATAAATATAGCCGATGGGGAGGCTCCATTGTAAATGCTCTTACAGAAGAGCATTAATCTCAAAACCCTTGAATCGATCAGATAAGGATTACAAAATCCATCCCATTGGCAATCACAAGTAGAGTGCAAAGTCGGTTTATGTCAACGATTACAGCTGAGCGCGAAAAAAAACCAGCCGATTCAATGGTAATAAGAAGCAAACTAATGGAAGATAAGAGGGAAATGTTTTTTTTTAAACCCACAACAACCCATTTGTAAAACTTTATGGATCATTGCATACCAAGTGTTTGGTAAATTTACACTACCTAAATTCACAAGGATTGGTCAGAGAGATCATCAACACACAAACACTACATCATAAGATGTATAATAATAATAATAATAAATACCATCCACTTAAAAAAAGTTGCGATTTTAGGTAAAGATGAATAAATAGAGTTAAATTAAGCATTAGAACAATATATTTGATGGATGTGAATATTAGTTATAGTGTGAGACTTCTATTCATACTAGAGTTGTAAGTGGAGTTAAATGTTATTTAATTTTAATTGTAAGTTTTATAGTGATCTTTAATGTTTAGGTTGGAAAAGAAAATTAATTTGACGGAAAATTTAGGCTGATATTGAGTAGATTTTACAAAAAATTAGAGTTAGAGATGCTCCAAAAAGAAACAATTTACAAATTCTGTGTTTATGAGTTAATTTTAACGAAGTCGGTTGGAACATCAAAAAATCTCAATCTATTTTACTTTAATCTAAAGCCTAACTATCAAAAGTTATCCTTACGTATTGATCATGTGCGGAAAACTATCCTAAGTTATGATAACTCATTGGACAGAATTTTGGTCAAATTTTCTAAATTCATAAGGCATGAAAATGGCTTGTGACTAATTCCTTCAGCATGAAAAATGACTTGTGACCAATTCATAAAGGCGTATAAATGATATGTTACCAAAAGATAGGGTATCGTATTGGAAACTTTTAAACTTGTGGTAGTTTTCAGCACGTGACAACTACATAAGGGTAACTATTGATGATTAAGCCTTAATCTAATTTGAGCGAGTGAGCTTTGTTTTTTTTAATCCAAAGACTAAACTAAAACGATGTGAACAATTAGAATACTAAATCAGTAAATCCAAACAACAAAATTTAAGAACTAATTCAGAACCATATTGATGAATTCAAAAAAGACAATAATTTCTAAAGGAAGAGCCTAAAAAATGTTTTAACTCAATGCTTACTTGCCCATCGAGCTTTGAGGCCATCCGAATTGGACACAAGCTGAAATTCTTCAGCTACTTTCCACACATGGAACTGCAAAATATGAGTAGCTAATAAGTTATAGTACCCGATACAAAAGGATAATTGCAAAGTACCTTGAGGTATTTTATTTTATAAAAAGTGCCATGAACTTATCTTTTCTGTTGCAGTTTGTATTAAAATGATGATTTTACACATGTAAGTTGGATTCAAGAATAATAAGTAAAAAACAAAAAATCCAAAATTTCACATTCCTTATTTTTCTTCCTCTTTGTACCGTACTAGAGTAAGAAATTTAAGAGATGCAAAAATTGGATTTCTTTATTCTTTAATTATTATTTTTTAAACTTAAAATTTCAAGAAAAAAATCATCATACAAACTGCAATTATTGCCGATACATATGACCCAAAAAGAATACAGGCATAAAATTTGGTGAACAAGTCCCTAAAAAGATATGACCCAAAAAGAATACAGGCATAAAATTTGGTGAACAAGTCCCTAAAAAGTTGCCTTACCGTCCTCATTTTCAGCCTTCTCTGTTTCATCTGCCTCGCCCGTTGGCTTATCCTCTTTCATATCATCCGTTCCGTTAACTTCTTTATTCAAAGATTCCTTCTCAATCACATTGCGAGCTGCAAGCCTTGCTAGCAATTCTTGGCAATCTGTTGCTGTGACCATAACAGTCAAACTTCCCCTACCTTTCCAGCACCCGATGGCAATAGTTGACTCATTAACTTCGATATGATCGGACGGGACCTTTTCACCTGCGAATAGAGGGTAGGGAAAACGTTATTTACACGCCCACTTTGACCTTCGCTATCAAAAACACTCTCTAAAGGTGAGGGGTTATTAGTAACACCGTCACTTCTCGTATTCATCAAAAACACCCGGGTCTTAACAGATAATGTGATGATTTTATCAGGAACACACTATCGCCTTTCTCATCTATCAGTGGCTTTTAATTGTTCTTTCCATGGAAACATTGTTTATTTCTTTGTTTTATGTTACTGACAAAATAGTCTCAAACATAATGACCAAAACCATTTAACAGGTTCCATAATTTATTTGAAAGGGAACAATATTAGAGAAAACGTTATTTACATACCCACTTTCACCTTTCACTATCAAAAATCACTCTTAAAAGTGAGGGGTTATAGTAACACACTGTCACCTTTCGTCATCAATCAAAAAACCAGGAATTAAACAGAAAAGGTGATGGTTTTATCAGGAATACACTGTCACCTTTCTCATTTATCAATGGTTTTTTGGGGACAAAATGACCCATATCCGGTTTTTTCATGATATACAAAAGGTGATAGTGTGTTAGTGATAGCGCCTCACATTTACGGTGTGTATTTGAGAAACAAGGTCTAAGGAGGGTGTTTAAGAAGTTACCCCTAGAGGATAATACGGTAAGAATATGCACGTGCATAGCACAAAGGAATGTGCCAACTGACCTGTTCCCAAGATAATCACACAGTATCCCAACATGAGGTTGGAAGCTTTTTCACCAAACTCGGCATCAACGAAATCTGCGAATTTGATGGTTTTGTATTGCAGCAGATGACTGAAATCTGCAGGAGATGCGTGTAGGATCTGTTTGGTTACGTAGGGAAGAATCAGTGGCAATCCTTCGGATGATATGCGGAATGCACATGGCACGGTGCTGCCTTCTCTTGCTGATTGTCGCTCCTGCACGTGAAAAAAAAGAGAGTTTGGCAACGAAGTATAAAACAAATAATTAATTCCCAAAAAAACACTGCTGTTTTATGCATAATTACTTTTCGAACCTATGTGATACTGTTGGTAGACAAGCCAATTCATAGATGGATATTGTTAGTAGTTTATGCATAAAAATCTATACTGATCTTTACACCTCTCACTTAACTATACTGACTTTTAAATTTTCTCACTCTGCTCTATTTTGATAATAAAGGACAGAAATACCCTTGCTTCAATTGAAGGAACTCTTGGGCAAAATTCATTAGAGCATCTCCAATGGTCCAGGCAATTAGCCCAGCCCAAGTGAAAAGTCATTTTACCGGGCAATTAGTCCAGTGTCCCACAGTGCTCTGAACCCAAGTTGGGCTAACAGGGGTTATCACTGCCACGTGTCGCGTGACAAGTGGCCACAACCCTTTCTCTCCCTTTCATTCCGTGCATGGGTGATCGCCCGGCAAAACCCCCTCTTACAATGTGTTGGAGGTGCTCTAGTAGTTGCATATTTTTGAAAATTGTCATTTATTACCGAAAGGAGTAAAGTGAGAAAAATTGAAAGTAAGTATAGTCAAGTGAGAAAACTAACAAGGTTAGTGTGTCGTTTTGTGAGATTATCCCCATAATTAATTTTCAAAAAGAGAACATTTATTTAGGGACATAAAGATAAGAAATTACGACAGTCATTTTTTAAGGGAAGGGGTATATTGAAATCATGCATAGGAAGAAATACTTACAAACATCTTCAGGCCAATGGAAGTTATCTTAAGTTGTTGCCCGACACGAAAGTTCAGTTCAAGAGCATCCTTAACCGGCTTCGAAATATAGTAGATTCGCTTCACATGAGAAGAATCAGCATTTCTCGTAACAAGGTGGTCGCCGAACGGGAAAGACTCATCGATACCGAAAAATGTCTTTATGCTGTTTATAGTGGTTTCGTCTTTGAAGAAAACAACGGGATCGACCCCTCTCCACTTGCCTTGCATCTGAAGTTTTCTCTTCCCTCCCGCTTTCCCGGGATTAGTTTCCTTGTCATCTGCCACAACTACAAGAGATTCTTTTGATTCCAATTCCTTCTGTTGTTCTTCAGATGCATCAGGTTCTATAACCGAAGCATCAGGTTCAGAAGCACCGTCCGTTGGATTAACTTCTGACCCATTTATGTCCCCAGTAACCTCACCCGGTGATTCTTCTTGTGGCTCTCCGTTTCCAGATTGAATAGAGATTGTGTTTTCCTGCATGGCTGATGAAGAATAATGATGTGTACATCAGCAAAAGGAATGAAGGAGTTTTACACCAAAGGCCCACATCTTCCCCCCAGACTATTTATTGTAACCATTTTGGTATGCTATCACAATGAAAATAAAGATTGTCTCACATTTGTGAGGTTTAGGGTTAGTTGCATCTAGACACACCTAAGTTCCAAATTCGTTTTGCAGCTACCCTAGGTTTCAAAAAAATCACATAACTCCTTTTTCACCAGAAAATGACGGAAATGTCTTTTGCCCCAATCTAAAATGTCATTTTTTTCGTTTTTTTTAAATATTTTTATCTTTGAAGGTGTTTCTTTTCATATGCTCAACTGTTTACTACATTTAAAAAAAGTGTTTTGGGTAGTTATGGAGTCATTTTTTATATTAGGGTCAAGGGCCTTTTCGTCATTTTATGGCAAAAATTGAGCTATTTAATTTTTTTGAGCTGCAAAACGAATTTGGAACTTAGGTGTAGCTAGGTGAAAACGAGTAAACTTAGGAATAATCCACCCTAAGGTTTATATGGGAGAAAAGAGAGTTACCTGGCAAAGGAGAAAGTTTGTGGAGAACGGCAATGAAAAAGGCTCCAGTATTCTGATCATGAGGCAATATCCTCATGCAACGATCAAGTGGAAGATCACAAACTTCCTCATCCAATTCCTCAGTGTTATTTACAGAATCTTCCACTGGCTGCACCTCATTCTCAGCAATATCACCGTCTTCTTCCTTTTCACCTAAATCGGTTCGAGGTGCATAGTATCTTCCAGAAGGAAACATACCGGGAACAATCACACTTCTGCGGAATCTGGGAACATCTTTGTACGATATGAGTGAATCGCCTCTGTCATGTACCTGCATTGCCAAGGGCATCGAAGTGCAAACATGATACACAAATCTAAACCAGCACACATCATTAAACTGAATGCTAAAAACATTTTTGGGAGAATCTTTTTTTGAGAATCTGAGTTTGGAGCTCACATAAAAAATGAGAATCTTTTTCGAATGAGAGAGAGTGGGCCTAAGGGATACATCCACTTACCCTTAACCCTTCTCTACCGACCAATAGGTCACGAAGTGAAGCAAAAAATAATGGAAATCTATAGTTTTAACCATTTGCGAATCTTTCTTTCTCGTGTATTGCTTTATTTTACAGTTTAAGGACATTTACTAATGAACTCAATAAAATAATAAGGCACGATAGGTTATAAATTTGGTTTAATCCATTATTGATGTCAATTTGATGTCGCAATTAAAGATAAAAAAAAAAAAAAAACTAAGATAGCATACCTTCCATTTTTTAAGACCTTGCCGGCGCACAAGCTGAGGAAGCTCACCAGAAACATCAAGAAGTTCAACAGCACCTCCAGACTTCCGCAAAATCTGAAGAGAAGTGGATGCCAAAAAAAAAGAACAAAAACAAAAGCCAAGATGGATTAGCTAAGAAAAATGTAAGTGCAGATGAGTAGAAAAAGAAGAAAAGAAAAAGCATTCAGATCAATCCATTTAAATTATGAAACAAATGAACCAATTATGCCCAAGTTGGGTACTATTGGAGCCAAAACCACCTAAAATTCACAATTTCAAAGTCTTGAGTGTATAAGAGAATTTCTTCCCGAAACTGATCATATTACCTCAGCAACCACAGCCTCATTTTCAACTGGATTCATTGAACAAGTGGAGTAAACCATTCTTCCACCAACTTTCAGCAAGGAAATACCTGTATAGTTTTGCATCGCCCGTTTAATCAATAAAAAAAATCTGAACTGTAACCATTTCTAAATGAACTTCAAAAATGATGAGATTCAACTCATTTACAACAATTCTGACCGATGTGCGGTTTAAAATTCAGAAACAAAGCAAGCGAAGACTGTAACCAACAATTAATGATATAGCACACTAGGTCAGGTGTGCAATTCAGACTTGCCAAAACCTACCACAAGATTTCTATCCCACTAATCTGATTGGTATGAAATGGAAAACGCGATTTGACAAGCATTTCTTTATTTTCAGCCAAGCAAGTAGTAAGATGAGATAAGTAGGATTTCTACTTCTGTGGCAACTTAATCAAGCATAACCTCAAAAGAACATGACCTTTCAAGTGGCACCAAAAATGACCAGAAGCCCACTAAGCAGGGACAACAATTGCAAATGAATTCCAATACGAAAAATCATAATTGAAGTACCTTGCATGGCTATCTTAAGTTGTAAGCTATGGAGCCCGTTGCCCATTCCCGGACTCCTGCATAAGAGGACAAGTCATGATATCAGGGCAATGTAAAAGTTAATACAGAGGCCGGATAGAAAATAGGCAACTGCAGAGAGAGAGAACCTACCACTTCCTCCAGATATCTGGAGCCTTGCGAAGCGTACCATCTCCACTGCAGGGAACATCACATAGGACACGATCAAAGATAATTTGGTTCATACTCAACTCTGAGCCAATTTCATTACATCTTTTTTTCAAACGGCAGCTAGGGAACTGTTGAGCCTCATGGTTAGTCACAATCAAATTAGCAGTGCACATTCTTTTGGTTTGGTGAATCAATAGATTGCATCTCTGAACATCGAGATCATTTGCTATCACCTAAATAAGAAAAAAGATATAATGAGGAATCATTTTCATATATGTCCGAGTAAAATGAGAGCAACAGCAAGCCATACTGGTAGAAAGAATCAGAAAAGGTATTATCCAAAAGAAACAGACCATTCCATTAGGCAATGATCCTGGTTCCACTGACTTGTGTATAATTTCAAGCAGCTGGAATGTTTTTGAACCTGGTGCTGCACACACTGAATAGAAGCAATAGAAAGAGTTATGATGAGCTCGGATGTTTTATAATGGTTAGAAGAGAGAAAAAACAGCTTGAAGAGCCTCCAGTTATCATACAAGAACCCAAGGATTGGACCTTGCCTATTCATCCAGGTTGAGGGGCTTGGGGATGCGGAAGTTTATCGTACCATGGAATAAAACAAAGGGAAATGGTATTTAAGGGCAATCGTAAGTGGCTTACTATCAAGTATAAAATGATCTGGATGCACATCAAGGAAGAGGGGAGGCACCTGTGATGGAAGAAATCAGTTGAGGGTGGTGAATACTAAATTCAAAATAAATTACACTACTGAAACACAGAGAAACTATAAGCTGGCTCACCATGCTGACAGCCTCCTGTCTTGTGATGTTTCCGATTTCATTTTCTAGCTTTAAGAACTCGTGGAATCTGTAACATTATTAGATGGAACAAATTGGCAAAGCAATACACAGTCAATATTTAAAGTTAGATTAATTCAAGACAGCAACTTTAAATTTAGCTAGAAGAGGTCTGTTATTTCCCACATTACACATTTCATGTATCAAATTGGACCCACCAGCATATTCTCCATGCAGTAACCACTAATCACTAGAGGCCAAATTCCCCGCCACCCAATTATCAGAAAAGTGGGCCAAGCCTCTTAGAAACACATCCCTATCCCTTACATCAAATGCCGTGATGGCAATCTATGGAAACACGACAGGGAAACACATAATTTACCTTTCAAGAGTTTGGTTCTTCCTTAGTTGCATTCGGGAAAAATTTGAATGCCATGCTAGGTTCTCAGGGTACCAAGGCAATGGTCTAATGGGCACTAGTTCATCTCCCTCAGTGAACTGAATAAAAACAAGGCAAATGAATTAGCAGTCAAGGGGAAGATTGTCAGCTTCATGATAATGGTAAAACCATGAATATAATTACAAAGCAACTGATAAGACTTGCCTCAGCTTGAAGAGATATCATAAAATCATTCTCTAACTGTGACCGAATATCACCACAGAATTGGCTACTGAAACATTAAATAAAAGGGAACACAATCATTAGATATGAGCTGAAGAACTCATACATTAATATGGTAAACTGAATATAGAAGAACTATTTCAGTAAAACTACATAACTAGGGCAACTCAAGAGAAACTGAATTTCCAGTATCTAAAACCATATACTTTAGATTAAAAGATAAAATCTGGACTACTCTGTGATTGGTACATATGAACTTCTAGTAGCCCGTTACTTACGACTATATACTTGCTAAGGGGGCATTGCACATATTTATTTGCTAATTAGTTTTTTTTAACATCAATAATTTTCATAAAATGCAGGATACCGAATCTATTTGTACAGCATCAAAATCATTTCATTCTAAACAATATCCTGACCATAACTACCATTGAACTAATTTATCTAAATCATAGCTGTGAATGTGATTCGTAAAGGAAACAGATGTCATACCTCTAATGACTAGATAAGTGAGAACAATGCAGCACATTCAATATTATAACACCAAATTTAAAACGCTTCACATTAAATTTCAAATTTCTATTTATGTATTTCTCTTCATCATGAATCCTAGGGCAATCTTCAATTATATAACCTCAATAACCATAAGCCTACTTCAGCCACTCATGTTTACCATTCAAGGTTATAAAGCAAAGAGATAGATTTTAAAATCCAACACACTGAATGTGAGATGTGTATTATAAGTTATACAATCCTTTGCTAATGACAAATCAAGCTCAGGTTAAGTTTCCTGAGATCTCCCTATAACCCCTAGCCTATTCCAAGCTAAGATGGAAAAATCTAGTTACTATTCCCAATACGCCAACTATCCTAACGAGCAGAATTATAACAAAATGGAGCGGAAATTGGCAAATATACCACACTTATGGGAGCTGATAACGGAAAGAGCTTATAAAACCACATAGATGAAATTTTAGTTTCACAAAGCAACATGAAACCCTCACTAAGTTCTCCCAAGAGTATTACCGATACAGTACATATGATACAAAAGACCAAAATTTCCAATAAACAAAACCAAATCAATAAGTAACCAGTACAGGTAGAAGATACATCCTATTCATCACATTACACATACATGTAAAAATGCAACAGAATAATCCACAAAAACATTCCTAGTCATCTCAATCTCCCAGGAGTCAAATTATCGTACACTAAACCACCTTGTCCCCTAATCATACTACACTCTAAACTCCAACGTAAGGCCAGAATTTCCAATAAACTAAACCAAATCAATAAATAACCAGTACAGGTAGAAGATACATCCTATTCATCATCACGTACATGTAAGAAGGTAACAGAATAATCCACAACAACAATCCTACTAATCTCAATCTCCTAGGAATCAAATTATCATACATTAAACCACCTTTTCCCCTAAACATACTACACTCTAAGCTCCAACATACTATCAGGAAAATTGCTCCAAGTGTTTGATCAAAGAACTTTCCACTACTATCAGCATAGAAAATTAACTCTCCAAGCTACAGACACAAGTTCCAATTCCATTTCCTCAAATCTATTCTCATAAATCGTTAATCAGCACTTTACATACAACAAAGAACAGTGAATCCAACACTACCTGGAATTGATACAGACACAAGTTCCAATTCCATTTCCTCAAAGCTATTCTCACAAATCGTTAATCAGCACTTTACACACAACAAAGAACAGTGAATCAAACACTACCTGGAATTGATACGAAAAGCAGCCGGCAAAGGCTTCCGGAGAACCTCCATGAACGCGTCCCACTCTTCCGGCGCCACAATTCCTTGCTCCTACCATCAGAGTAACCACAAGAAACAACCTCAAAACCAAATTGAAACTCACAAAACGCCTCCGAACCTAACGAATCGCACCAGATTGAGCAAAAACTCAGAAAAATCAACGAATGGAGAGTGAAGAACCTTGTAGTACTCGTCGAAGGCAGGGTTCTGAGTGGCGAAGGGCTGCCATGGACCGTTCGAAGGGCCGGTGGTGGAATCGGAGGAAGGATCGGTTTTGGAGCGCTTCCAAACATTCTCTCTGTTCTGCCGGAAATGCTTCCTCTGCGTCCGGGACCGGCCTCCTCTTCCTCTGCCGCCGCCCATTTTTGCTCTCTCTCTCTCTCTCTGGTTGTGCTTCTGCTACTGCGAAGAGGAGCAACTGTTCAAAAACTGCGCTCGTTCTTAACTGTGAGTTGGTTTTTATACTGTGCCCGCTCCGTGAACATTTTTACAATGGGCCATAATTGAAACCCAATTCTAGTCATTCCAAGCCCAGCCCATCATGTGGATGTTAGAAGACGGCCCATCATCTTTGGAGGGGTACAAATGTACAATTGTAAATTCACTTTACTTGAAATGTGCAAATGAACTGCTAAATACTCGTTAGACCGTCCACAATGGAGGCTTATCAAGAGATCGATTCGGCGTCGAAAGAAACAAAAAATTAGGGTTGGATTCAATGGATTCTGCGGTGGAGGGTCGGATTCGATGGGTCGAATCTACACGTTTAAGGAGAAGACCCGTTGAGGGAGAAGAGATAAAAGAAAAAAAAGGAGAGATAGAGTCGGTGAGGGAGAAGAGAGAAAGAGAGAAGAACGAATCGGAGGAGAGAGAGTTGACGTTGATGAATCTGCAGACTCATGAGAGAGAGAATCGCCAGGAGAGAGAAAATCGGTGGCGACACGTCAACTTTTTTTTTTTTTCGACGTCAAATCGACATGTGGAATCTATCTCATTGTGGATGGTCTGACTAGATTAGTTCTATTTATGACATAGCAAACGACCTAGCAATAATCACATCCATGCTCATGCCACTAAAAATATCTAATTTCAAAACCATTTTATTGCAGTTTTTACTATTAAAAGTTCATACATTTAAACTAATGTAAACAAGGTATCCTTTTGACTTCAATTAACAGAAGCGCTTCTCTTGTCTGAATAAGGCCTGTCGATCTTCCTGGCCGAACCTTGGCTGCTCTTATTACTGTTACACTCGGCCCGTCTTGCAACCATCCGTTGCATGATCCGTATCGGGATCCCACCCAGATTGAAGTCTTCTTTCAACGACTTAGTCATGAACCTGAGTTCCGTCTCCGAGAGCCGGATCTTCCCGCTCACGAAGGCGACGAACGTGGGCGGGCGGGCCTTCACCTGGGGGAAGGACTTGACCTTGTGTTGAGCGGACTGGTCTTTCCATGAATGTCGGCTCATTACCTGGCAAAAAAAGACGGGTTTATTATAACCAGGGTGTGGAGTATTCGGTTATAATCAAAAAATCAAATCGCCGCTGACCTTACGCAGCCAACGGTTGAGGCGAGCTGTTGACAGCCTCAGACACCATTTCTCATATGTATCGATCACCTCTTTCATCACGGCTATTCGGCCCTTTCCCTGCAATGCTGAGATGAACATAACTGGTATTCCCGTCACCTGCCAAAAACTAATACAATTTAGTGTTTTTGTTATCAGCAAGAAAGCGGGAAATCCTACTCTAACCTGACCTAACTTCTACCCACACCGGTTGCCAAGCAGATGTACCCATTGGGGTTTGAACCTCTGACCTTTAAGCTCAAGGAGGTGAGAGAGCTCTCCGACCAACCAAGACAACCCAAGTGGACTAATAGAACTTAGAGTGTTCATGAACTATAAAGCCATTTTCGTTCAAAACTAGCTTATAAATAGTAAGCTACACATTTTAAGAAGGATGTATTACCTCCTATACCTAAGTTCCAAACTCGTTTTCCAGCTACACTATGTTTGAAACAAATTCGCATAGCTACTTGCCAGAAAATGACGAAAATATCCTTGACCATGATCTCATAAAAATGCTCCTTTTGTCTTTTTAATAGTTTTATGGAGTCTGTTTTGAGATTGCAGTCAAGGGTGTTCTCGTCACTTTTGGTGAAAAGGAGTTGTGTGATTTTTTTTGAAACCCAGGGAAGTTGCAAAACGAATTTGGAAATAGCGAGATGAAAAAGTTGAAACTCGGGTGTAGTTTGGTGTAATTAAACCTTACTTAAAGATCTTATATAAATCTTCTTGGTGTACGAAATCACCAGAGAAACAAAGTGATGCTAACGTAACAGTGAAGTTTTAACTGGCGAACCTGGGGTATAACTGTCTGAACTTCTTTACGGACAGCTTCCATGACCATCTCAGGTGACATAGAACTGTGTTTCCCCTTCAAGAGGTCCATCTTGTTGACAATAATAATCAAACCCCGCCCTTCTTCCACTGCTTGTCTTGCAATAACTACTTCAGCATGCTTCATGCTCCTCTGAGCTTCTACAATCTGATCACCCAAGTGTGATCAATACAGCAAGAAATTAAAATCGATACCGAAAATAAATCTCTCCCACAAGCAATAAGGCCATATCTTTGTATATTTATTTACGCATAAAAAGTCAAGGGAAGATTATAGTTAAAAACTAGGGATAAATGCAAAAGAAGTACCCTGAGGTATTCACTTTTTGCAAATTGTAGCCCTCTTTGATAATTGCAAAAAAGTGCCATGAACTTGCCTTTTCGTAACAGTTTGTGTAAATTAGTTTAAATGGCGATTTTACCCCTGAAATTTTAATTTTTTTAAAAGTAAGTGAAACAAAAAATCCAAAGTTTTCACATCTCTTAACTTTCTTCTTCTTTGGACACTTTCGAGGCACTTTTTGCAATTATCAAAAAAGAGGGACGCAACTTACAAAAAGAGAGTACCTCATGGAACTTTTTTGCAATTACCCCAAAAACTAAGAGGAAATGACAGTTCACTACCTGAACTATGCACGCTTTACAAATCAGTACCCTGAATTATAAAGTGTAACACCTCACTACCCTGAATTACCATTTAGCTACACATCAATTAAAAATAACGGAAATTAAGGGTAGTGATTTGTAAAATTCAGGTAGTGAAGTGTTACACTTGAAATTTAGGGTAATGTTTGTAAATCGGGCATAGTTCAGGGTAGTGAACTGTTATTTCCCCTAGATAAAAAAACTAATTACCACTACTACTCATACTGCCGAATCCAAATAATCTCGTGGTTCTTTGTCTTTCTACTTGAAAATTGAAACCAAAAGCCCATTCTAATGACAGAATTCAGATCACTTACATTTTCAATCGCCGTATATTTACATCATTATGAGAAACAATCTATATGTCTAAGCAACTTGTCATATAAAATGCATAAAAAGAAACGAGATCTAAGACAGACCTCATGGGCATCAAGCACCAGAGCAATAACATGCGCTCTCATAAGACTCTTCCTTGATTGCATAACACTCAGAGATGCTGGTCCTTTCTCTTGCTTCGTCCTTTCCAGCCAACCTGCTGTGTCAACCTGAACAATAGACCATAATGATACTAAAGATTATCGGATAAAAAAAACTATTGGATAAGATTGTTGGTTTTAGTAAAACAATTGAACTTTCAAGGATACGATAATGGCATTAAGAAAAAAAAATACAATGCATCCGAGGCTTTGCACGAATGAATTGAAAATAGTTTGCAATAAGAACACATGCAACGCAGGGCGATTTGGAGGTGAATTCAACCGGCGAAAAGAAAGTTTTTGGCGAATCGCCACGCTCGATTTGCCGGCAAACTGAAATCACCCACCTTCGGGCCACTTTCCATGCAACACGTGGCTATTCATCTGGATTCGCTGGCGAATGGAAGGCTAATTGCCTCCCGTGGGCAAATCCCATTGGAGATGCTCAAAGTATAAGGATTCAAGCAATAGTAACACTGTTTTTTTGTGTTGGAATTTGGAATAATTGCAAAAAATTTCTTACTCTTTTGTAAGTTACAAAGAGGAAGAAAATTAAGGGATATTAGTATTCGGATATTTTTGTTTTGCACTTATTATTTTCTAAATATGAATTATAAGGGTAAAAATGGTCATTTATACAATTTGAAACAAAAAGACAAGTTCAGGTACTTTTTCGCAATTATCAAAGAAGAGGGCTACAAGTTGCAAAAAATGAATACATCATGGTACTTCTATGCAATCATCCCTTAAAATATTGTTTGGGTTCCTCAAAAAAAAAACTATAGGAGAACAAATGTGGTAGCAATGTTAGTAGTCTAAAGAATAAAGAGAGCATGAAACACGATATTTACCAGATATATAGTTCTCCCTTGAAACTCAAATTGTGCTCTAACTGAATCTCTTGTCAAACCCGCCTCCGGACCCACCAAAACTCGATCTTCTTGTAGCAATGTATTCAACAATGTTGATTTACCGACATTAGGACGCCCAACGATTGCTAACTGTAAAGGCAACTTACTCTCGTCCACCTCACTGGAGCCAACCTCCTCATCAGAGCTTTTGTTCTCTGTAGCATCATCCAGAATTAGTAAAAATGTAGATGGATGGAGAATGAAAGATTCAACAAAATAGCTCATAAGAAATAAGCAATTAGGAAGCATCTTTAGAAAATATTTAAGGGATAATCTCTGTTCCGTAAACCGTTGTAGGGATATTTTTGTCATTTACTACCAAAATAGAGTAAAATTAGAAAATTTAAAAGTCATTGTAGTTGAGTGGGTATATAAAGTATTCAAGAAATAGGTATTCTTACCACTTAAAACTCGGAGCATATAAGTCTCAAGCAAAGGCTTAAGAACATCATATAGATCTGCCATACCAAGTCCGGTCTCGGCAGATATCGCGACAGGATCTCCATATCCTAATTTGTAGGATTCAGCAGCTGCAGCAGTAAGAAATCCACAAGCATCAAGTGCTTCGGATTTATTCATCACTACTACTGGATTGATTCCAGGAACGTGCTTGCGCAGCCATTTCCCAACCTCCAAATCCAAGGGATGCAGCCCCATTCTGATCATAACATGACACCAACAAAGAAATTAGAATCTGCAACAGAAAAAAACAACAACAGTGACTGTAATAGAAGCATGGTATTAGAGTTCAAACCCCGATACAAACAATCTTGTTGTTTATTTAAATAATAAAGTATATAGTACCCCTTTACCTCTACATAAGTAAGTTGGGGGATGTCATTTGCAAAAAAAAAATATAGTTCACCTAGTTTTCGGGTATGCGAGGCATTTTACACATAAATTATCATTTGGATCAATATACAAAAGACAAAATTAACTCAAATAAGCACAGTGTGATCCATACAAGAATCTCGAACTTAACCTTAAAACTAACCTTGCATCAATGAGGAAGAGCGCAAACTGAGACCGTGCCAAGACATTGGCAGTCATGTCAGCGGTTCTGTCAAGAATGGACCCTGAAGTTGCAGCAGTTTCTAAACCTGCAGAATCCAATACCTTAAACCGCAAGTCACCCAATTTTGCCACTCCTTCCCTTATGTCCCGTGTAACATGATCGCTCGGTGTGTTATATACAAGAGCCTCTCTCCTCCGAATCAAACTAGAATTCCCAAAACACATAAACCCAAATAAATTGAAGTCACCAAACATCTCAAAGTCTCTAACTTAAACTTATAGTTAAATAAAACCGAAATCGAACCATACCGATTGAACAAAGCAGATTTGCCAACATTGGGACGGCCAAAGAGAATCACAGTTGGAAGAAGATTAATGTCAACTTTGGTGAAGTCAACCAGCTTCACAGCCTTGGCCTTCTTGCCTTTGGGACCAGAACGACCTTCTGTGGAGCTATACGAAGCTCTAGCTATGAACGAGCTTGCAAAAACAGTGGAAGAGAGATTGTTGGGTAATGGGTTCGATTGAGAAATGGGTGTGTTTCCATTGATGAGGAAGAAGATGAAATTGGACCCAGAACGGTTCTTCCGAGCTGATAGGGCTCGAATCCATGGATGAAACATAGCTTCTCAGGACTCGTTCTAGGGCATAAGGGTCAGTCTCAATCACTACCCATCAATCGATACACTGTACAAAGCGACGATACATACATCGATTGTAATCACTATTGAACACTGATACGAGAACGGTACGGGACGGCACAGAAGAGATTTGCTTACCGGGAACGATGAGGATCGCCGGCGGCGAGGAGCGAGCTCGAAAATGGTTCCGGAGATCAGTTACGCTGAAACGATACTCATTCGATTACTGATGAAATGGAGAAGAGAAGAAGATTAGGGAACAGAGAGAAGCGATGGGAGAGAAGAAGATTCACCAGCGGCGGTGGTCGGTGGCGGCGGGGAGAAGAGCAGAGAGCACCGGAACAGAGTGGCGAGGTTTTGGGTTTGTGATGCTGAAACCAGACCCATATGGGCTAACCTGTAATGGGCCCAACATTGACTACATATCGGTCCAAACAATTTGGGCCTGAGAAGTCTGTGTCTACTTGGGTTGGTCTGGTGGTCTGATATCTTCCTCGCTTCTTTGAGGTCATATGTTCGAAATTTGGTCGGTGTGTTTTTATTGAGAAGGTATAGACGGAGGTTAGGTTATGAATTAGACTAAGTTAGAGTAAGATCTCTTTACGTCTGTTATGTCTGGACTTATGTTAGAGCATCTGCAATAGGGGATGGATTCGGTAAGGTCAGACCTAGAGTCAATTCGTTGTTGTTTCGCAGTGGAGACAGGATTGGCGGGTCGCAGCTGATCAAAATCGACAAGTGACCTGAGAAAAAAGACTGAGGGAGGAGAGAGAAGAAGAGAGAGGGAGGGTCGGGAATGTACGTCGATGCTAGGAAAGAGAATCTGTTTGAGAGAGAAAAAACACCACATTTTCAGCACCTTCTCCTTTTTTTTCTTTTCTTTTTTTCCATTTGACACTTTAATCGACCCCCGCATATGCTCATATAATCTCATATAACAAATGTGACAATTCTATAGCTTAGACATGGATTAGTTAGGTTTGCGAAGTAGTACGTGAATCGAGCATCTTATTGTCTTGTGCGAGATTATCATTCATATGACATGTACGAAAAATGTGGACGGGATTATCTTTCATGTGAGTTTAATGACAAATGTGGCTGTCGAACATCGAATTTCCGGTTATTTTGATAACAACGAACTGTGTCCAACAATTTTTATTTTTGAAAAAAAATCGACTCCCCTAAACTTCAAACATAATATTTTACAACAATTTTCAAACATTTAGTATTATACTTAAAACAGACTGATAAATCCACCAAAGAGTAATATATTCCACTCAGTAAGAACCCAACAAAAATAAAGATCCAACCTTCACACTTGGAAGTAAAATTGAATCCTATTATGCAGCTGAACTAAATTAAGTAAATTGAAACAAAATGAAAAAAAACCAAACCTACCAAAGCCGGTAAAAACAATGACTCATCTGCCAAAAATTCAGACAAACTGCATGGTAACGATCTTAAGCTGTAACAGGAGGTTTTGGGGCGGCAGCGGAGAGTCTGGATCTCTTCTTAGCCAAGCTCTCACTCCGGCGCTCCCGTTGCTCCTTCAACCTGGTGGCCAGAAGCTTTTGGTACTCAGCAGCCTCAGTCTTAGCCTTCACAATCCTCTTCTTCTTCTCTGCAATTCTTCCGCGCTTCCTTTGCAGAGTCAATGGTGTCACCAGCCTCTGAACGTTGGGAGCTTTGCTGCACTCCTTACATGCAGAATAGATATTTCAAAATTGAATCCTGAGATCGACGTATATATCGATCAAGATTTGTTTAGAATATGGATAATTGCAAAAAAGTACCCCGGGGGATTGTCTTTTTTTTAGTTGTAGCCCTCTTTTGTGATAGGTTGCAAGAGAGTGCAATCAACTTGTCTTTTGTTGAACTGTAAATTTCTTTTAAAATGATGATTTTACCCTTGAACTTTTTAATCTAAATTATTTCTGAAGTTTAAATTTTCAAGGGTAAATCATCATTTTGGACAAATTTACACAAGTGCAACAAGGCAAGTTCAGTGCAATTTTTTGTAATTATCGTGGAAGAGGGCCTACGACTTGCAAAAAGTCAATACCTCATGGTACTTTTTTTGTAACTATCCCCTTTGTATAATGAGATTGAGTTTATGAATCAAACCAGCTTTGGTTGTGAAGGTTCGGCGGTATGTGTTGACGTATTTCCTAACATCGTCATTCTTGGAGAGGTTAAAGAGCTTCCTGATCTTTGATGCCCTCTTTGGACCTCTCATCCTTGGCTTCTCCACATCGGTGAGTCCAGGAAGGTCGTTCTCGCCCTTCTTAACAATAACCAAATTCAGCCCTGAAAGATCTTGGCTGACGATGCATCCCCGAACAGACTTCCTTCTATGCTCGCCATTTCTCCTTCCATATCCACGGAAGCAAGGCGTACCTGTCCATGTGACCGTTTTTTTAATCAGAAGTGTACCGCATTGCAAAAGGTGAATACAAGCATTCTTGGCCTACAAACAACATTACATATACAGCAATAAAGCTTTAGGAGGTAAATCAATCACCAGAAACCATGTTCTAAAAAACCCGATATCTCTCCAAGAACGCCATGGAAACTTGGTCAATTATTTTTCACATATTGTACGGTTCTAAAGTGTGTATGAAAATTTGTACTCAAAAATCTATGAATAGCGTGAACAAGGTAAGAGATTACTGATGGCAAATACAATTCAGTTTCACAGAAGATGAATTAAAATGTGTTTCGAAAACGAGTTTTGCCAATATCTACACAATTAGTCAAAAGATTCTTATTTGTGGCCTCTCCGAGTTCTGGCTAATCCCGAGTTTTAGAACCTTGGTAGAAACCAGACACCGATACTATATATCAAAACGATGCAAGAAATGCAATCAAACGAGTTTACACAGGCTGTTGACAAGATGGCAGACCTCCGTGGAGAAGAAGGTGAACACGGCCTGGAGTGAGCACTCCCTGCTTCATTGGGAAACCTTGTTTGTCACAGCCACCCATGATCTTGAACACATAACCCTTGAACTCCTGTCAAATACATACGTACAAGTGATTACTGTATGTAATGTAATTGGAAAACAAAGCTAAGCAAAACAATAAACAAACACACACCTCGCCTAGAGCATCCCCGCTCACTTCTTGTGAGATCCTCTTGTCGTAAAATGCCCGTCTGTTCAATGAAATAAATGCAAGGAATTTCCCACTATTATACTTGATCAATGGCTCATATGAGTTTACAGTTTACATTCTACGGTTGGGTTTACAACAGATTGTATTTTATATCCTTCATCTCTTGCAAAGAAGGGCAAGAGAATGGAAACACGATGCAATCACTTGAAATTCATAGTTGAACCCAAGAACTAATATCGCAATTCTATCTATCAGAGGAAGTGATTCTAATCCTCCAAACATTTGCATGATTCAACACTACAATAAGATTGTAGCCATGAACTTTCGATCCCACACAATCAAAGCAAGGAACAAGCATATTAGACTAGCATACTAGTTGACTAAGCTTGAACCCAAAGAATGTAAACAGAAAAGTCTCGACAACGAACCAAACTAAACATCACTGCTATGTGATTCACTTTCGTAATGCAACATCGATAGTATGGTACCAAGAGCTAAGATTGTAATGCTATCTATATGCGGAAGTGATCCTAATCCTCCAAACATCAACAATACGGTACCAAGAGCTAAGATCGCAATGCTATCTATATGCAGAAGTGATCCTAATCCTCCACACATCAACAATATGGTACCAAGAGCTAAGATTGCAATGCTATCTATATGCGTAAGTGATCCTAATCCTCCACACATCAACAGTATGGTACTAAGAGCTAAGATTGCAATGCTATCTATATGCGGAAGTGATCCTAATCCTTCACACATCAACAGTATGGTACCAAGAGCTAAGATTGCAATGCTATCTATAAGGAAGTGATCCTAATCCTCCGGACATCAACATTATGGTACCAAGAGCTAAGATTCCAATGCTATCTATCTGAGGAAGTGATTCTAATCCTCCAAACATCAACAGTATGGTACCATGAGCTAAGATTGCAACGCTCTCTATCTATGGAAGTGATTCTAATCCTCCAAATATCAACAGTATGGTACCAAGAGCTAATATTGTAATGCTCTCTGTCTAAGGAAGTGATCCTAATCCTCCAAACATCAATAGTATGGTACCAAGGGCTAAGATTGCAATGCTATCTATAAGGAAGTGATCCTAATCCTCCAGACATCAACATTATGGTACCAAGAACTAAGATTGCAACGCTATCCATCTAAGGAAGTGATTCTAATCCTCCAAACATCAATAGTATGGTACCAAGAGCTAAGATTGCAATGCTATCGATATAAGGAAGTGATTCCAATCCTCCAAACATTTGCATGATCCAACACTACAATAAGATTGTAGCCATGAACTTTTCATCCCACACAAGCAATGCAAGGAACAAGCATACCAGACTAGCACACTAGTTCACTAAATACAAACCCCAAACCCAACAAATCTATTATGAATTAACAATATGTCATAGAATTAAGGGTTAACTCCATGTCTGCGCACTGTACTAAAGTAAACTCCTAACCCAGACTTTTGAAAAGTATCATATAGTAACAAGTTTCACCAATTAATTGTCAATATGTATCAAAATCTGTTAAGTGTGACTGACGCCGTGAAATACAGTCACATGCTTGTCACGTGCTCTAAAACTTTCCTGGAAAATTCAACTTTTCGTTTATTCTCAAATCATAACGTAGATCTTTCGTTTATTCTTAACTTTTCTTGTTACTCACTAAACGACCGTTAAACTTGCGGACGGAAAAAGCAATAGGTTGACAATTCACCTTCGTTTGAAATAGGATTTAGTAATAAAAGGAAGGTGGATGTTAGGACATGGAGTAACCCCTAGAATTAACACAGTAACACAATGTGCCATAGAATTAACAATTCTAGTAGAAGCATTAGCAGGAACACGAAGAGCTGAGCTAAACTGTAAATGACAGCGAACCCAGACACCAAAATGAGGGAAAATCAATGGGTCAAATACAGTTTCTGGTCATCGTCAACCTCGAGCTTCTTCTGGCAGCCAGTGGTGGGATTTGCAATGTTGAACTGAAACCCAGAACGAGGAACAGAATCAGAATTCAGAACAAAACACCAAAATCAATTAAGTCCTTCACGGAGGAGAGGGAGAGAGATACAGACCTTCATCGTCAATGGAGCGTCTCGCTACAGCACAGAATGTCAATCGTGCAGCTCCTGGTTCTCCGGCTCCTTGTAGCGAGGTAGGGTTTAAGCCTGAGAGGGGTTAGAAAATTATATACAGAGAGAACGGTCGATATTCCTGTGCGAACGGTCGCAGCTGGAGTCCTAGTCTTCACTGAAAATTGGACGGTTGGAGTAAAATGGGCTATTGGGCCAAACCTAACCGTTTTATTGAATAACACAAATCAAATAGTAACAAACACAATTAAGGTGGGAATAAAGAGAGGGCAAGATATCGTTTCGCTCGAGACCGAAACGCTAATCCTATTCATTCGGTGAGATGCACGAAAATTTCAAAGAGCTTTTCTTATCTCGACTCGGACGAGCATGTGTCATCTAAAAATTGCGATGATCCCTCACAGGAGATCCATATGTGGAAGAGAGGATGATGATCAAGTGAGAGAAGAGGGGAGTGTTTTATAGGTGAGTGGAGAAGCAGGATGTTAGGGAACAAGAGGAAGAGAGCAATTGGCTGACGAAATGGTTATTTCTGTTCCAGACTTTTGCTGCTATTTTTGACTCATTCGTCATTTTTTATCACTTGAGAAATGTGTAAGTGACAAACCACTCCAAACTGCTACGAGCTGAAAATAGAAAAGGTCAAGTAACATCTCAAATTCACATAATGCTTACACAAGAGTGCATATAATAAGGACGGTTAATTGGTTTTGTTTTGTTTTTTGTTTTTTTAAGGAAAACATGAAGTTTTGATCTTTTATACATTTTTTAGTCCATATATGTTATTAGTATTGTCTATATTGTATTTATTAACTACCGTTGCAACCTTTTCCCTATGTAACCTCTAATAACCATTTTGTAATCCTATTTGTATGTCTTTGCTGATAATAGAAAGACATGGATATACGTGGCATTTCATGGTACGAGAGCCCAAGTATATTTTTCTTTTCTTAACCTTCAGACTCTATCACCACCATGTCTGAAGAATCAGAAGTCTTTACACCTGAACACCCTCCTTCTTGCTCTATCCTTCATCCCATTTTTCACTGTATCTAACATACAACACAAAGTTCGAATACTAGATGCACAACAAATCACCTATTCACAATGAGTGAAACTCTTTCTCCTTCATTGAAATGGCTACAAAGTCACTTCTCATATTGATGGCACATCTGCACCTTCCTACCAATCCCAACTATGAAGCTTGGTGAGAGATAGACGCACATGTCTTACAATGGAAATATGGTTATGTCCTCGATGACCTTTTAGGACGCATACTGGAATCCGATTCATCCGCTTATGCCGCTTGGACTCGTCTTCAACACCATTTTCAAAACAGCAAAGGCTCTTGTGCCGCTGCTCTGGAACATGAATTTAATACTCTAACCCTTGTTGCCCAACTATCACTTGATCATTACTATCAACTCCTCAAGGATCTTGCCGACCAACGTCGGGACGTCGGTAGCACCATCAATGATCAACGCCTTGTACTCCAATTGGTCCGAGGCCTCCCACCGGAGTTTGATACTGTTGGAGCCTATATAAACCTAACTCTCCCTACATTTGATATAACTAGTAGCATGCTCCAATTAGAGGAACAACGGTGCTCCGCTCGTCAAGAACCATCACCACCAACAACGTTCACTACCACTGCCGCTGAAAATGCACCGAATCGTGCCTCTCGGAACTTTTGACCTCAATCATCTGGACCTCCACGCCACAAAAACTTGTCCTCACAACACCGTGGCTCCTCCCACGGATCATATCGTGGCATCTCTGGCCCACGACCATGGTCCTCTTTTAGAGGTCCATCTGGATCCTCTACAAATTATAATTATCGACCACCTCCTACCTGATCCTCACAACCATGGCCTACTCACTGTACTCCACCACTTTCTCCATTTCCCACACATAGGATGGGTATCTCCTTGGTCACCTAGTCCATCACATACTACACAAAAGAACCGCAACTCCAAACCTCCACTTCTACCCACCCGTCATGA
>JAYMSV010000025.1:0-28413 GCA_036897745.1 Erodium moschatum
CTCGGCCCCGAGACGGCTGCCCAACTCAGTGGGTCAGCGTACGTCATCCCTCTCAAGAATGGTGAAGCTGAACTCGAGTACGCGTTGGAGCAGTTGTACATGGGGGAGCCCAGAACCGTCTCTTCCTCCATCGGTGACGAGACGTACTTCTCCGACTGGCCCAAAACCGCTCCTCCGTTTCGTTGGAGTAGTGTTGCGAATCAAGAACGTAGTCCCAGTTGTAGCATCCGCCCCGTGGAAAGTTGTCGTCGTTATCATTGGCCATGGTTCAAGGAGGAGAAACGTCCCTAAAAATTGAGAAATCCGGCGATTACTTGTTGTGGTTGGAGCTGGCCATGGTTGGAGGTGGAGAAACGGTTCGGGAGGATCTGCAGTGGGGTTGTCGAAGAAACGTTTGAGAAACTTGTAGAAGATTTGGTGTGGCGTGAAGAAGAGGAGGTCGTTCGTTATGTAAAGTCGAAATCAACTTTCGACTTTAAATAATATCCGCCACGCGTCGCCATACGATTCGCTGGTCATAGATTCAGCGGCCCCTGATCCGTTGAATGGACCGGGGTTCAGGATCTGCAGATCCTCGACGTCGAAAACACGCTTCGAAGATTTGACTAAAACTCGAATCTGCAGCGAAAATTCGGCACAATTTTTCTGCACAAAGGACAAATTCTACGGCGTAAACCGATTCGGCTCGACGCCACTGTGGTGCTCTAATATCAACTCTTTCTACAACTGGTGGCTGAGCCCTGTGGGCCCCGGGGGCATGTGCCCCCATCTCCCTCAATCTTTTTTCAAAAAATTATTAGTTTTTCGATATTTTTCAAAAATATCTCTTAATTTTCTTCTAATTTTGTAGTCCTGCCCTCTTTAAAACTTTTATGTTACATATTCAAAATTTCAGTGTCTCTTCACTAGAAAAATTGACTCCTCCCCTCTCTACAACTAATTAATACAAAAGTGTACAAGAACTGCATATTATGATAGAAATAATTAGATTTATCATTAATTAATCACACTTGACCATTATCCAAATTCCAAACACACCCACTCAAACCGGTTATCTTAAAAAATGAATTTCTATCTTCTTTAGTGATTAAATAAAAATCTTCCTCAATAATGTGTCACAAAAAGCGGCGAACCTTCATTCACAATGGGTCGCCGTCACACCAGAATAATACCCATCTCTCCCATAACACTTATCATCAAAATCATTTTGTTTTTCCTTTTATACCCTCAGCTTCTCTCTCACCCTCTCCTCTATCTCTCTCTCTCTCCTTTAACCTTTCATTCGTGCGATAACTTGATTTTCGTTTTAGGGCACACCATTTTGCTATTTGACTCGGAGCCAAGATCTCTGTCTGCTTCTCCGATCTGCATCTGAGGTACTGTCTCTTCATGTTCCGAGTTTGATCTGGAATCGCTTCCGATTCTTTTCCCTGGAATTTTGACCTCCGCTGTTTCTTCCTCGCATTCTCTCACTGGCCATCGATTTTTTTTGTTCTTCATGGTCGTGAATTTCGATCTCGGAATCAGTTTTTGTTGTTGTTGTTGTTGTTGTTGTTGTTGTTGTTGTCGTCAGCCTGCTTTGATACTTTGATTTGGATATATTTTTCAAGCAAATTGCGAAATTGATTTCGAAGAATTTCATCTCATTAGAGCTTCGATGAGGAGAAGCAGTAGGGAAATGAACAGCATTAAGTGTTTTACGTGTTTTTTTGCTGATTTATTTGTATATAATTCATTTTTTTTTGATAAATGGTAAAATGATTGGTTTACTTTATTATTTTGCATCACATTTTCTCATTAGCCAAACAGGGGTTTACATAAGTTATGAACTATTTAGAATTACCCTGAGTTGCTGCATTGTGTTGCATAGAGAAGGTGATTCTATGTTGAAATGATGTTCATACACGTGATTGTAATCAGTATTTATCTTATAACTGATCATTCATTGGTTAATTAACTAAGATTTTAATGCTGTCTGCTTCTTCTTTGTTATTGTGGTTTAGTTCTTAAGATTTCTGATTGTTTCAATTTCTAGTTAAAGAACTTATCCTTGATCAGATAAACAAAATAATTCTGCTCATGAATGAAGAGATTGGATAACTATCTCTAAATAACAGTATCTGTTATCAAATTATCACCATCCAGGAGGAGGCAAATTTTGCTGACTACATACTGATGGTTAAATAATGTTAGCATTTCCTTTTTTTTGAACGGCTTCATCAAAACGAACTATTAGTATAAGTAAGATACAAGAATACCACTCATTTATTATATTATTAGAAATGTTAATAAGTCTGCCGTTGTAACTTTAGGAAATAACACATGAGATGAATGGGTTAGTCCTTATATTCAAAGACTCGAGATTATAGACGATGGAGTTTGTTCATGATTTTTCATCATACTGATAAATTTGGTTGTTTGTGTGCTCATACCTCCTTTAGATATTTGGACAAGGCTCATACAATCACGCTGTAGATTATCGAGATTGTAGAAGGGGGTTTGTTCATGTTTTTTCACTGTATTATAGAATTTGCTATGTGCATAATTTTACCTCTTTTTCGTGTTTGGAGAGGTCTCTTACAATCACGCTATACTGTATCAACATTATAGGTGTTGATATTTTTTCTTGATTTCACATCATATTTATACATTTAGCCCATATTTGGAGAAGTCTCTTATAGTCACAATGTCCCTTTTCAGGCTATAGGTTGAATATACAAGACTCAACATTTCAAATTTGCTTTTTTTACTCTATTGATTCTCAAGACAAGAAGAAGCTGTTCTCAGCAAGGAATGATATTTTGGATGATCATTTGACTCTGCTGCAATGTCGGGGTTATTAAATGTATTGTATATCGTCTACTTCAGTTTATTCCCATAGGCAGCAATATGGAGATCTTGATCTTTTGATATTTACTTATTATCATGTTTCAAAAAAAAAAATTCTATCTACACGATGTGCTAGAATGGTTTTTTTGAACCTGTCTAAGATGTTTTGTAGCCTGTGGAGATTATTATTTATGTTCTGGTCATATTTTGGAGCATGGTTGTCCGCTTGTTATGAAATGCTTTGGGCTTTATTTTTGCAGTCATCTCTCAACGGGTCAGCATCAAATCTTTCGGACAATACAGGGCGGCCTTTTACTACATCTTTCTCGGGTCAGTCTGGTGCAGCCTCTCCTGTTTTTCACCATAGTGGTAGGTAGATATAACTGGAGTGAATATACTTCTTTGTCACCATTTGTACATAACTTACGGTTTTGTTTTGCAGGAAGTATCCCGGGCATGCAGAACATTCATGGGAGCTTTAATGTTCCCAACATGACAGGTACACTGACATCAAGAAACTCAACGATGAATAATGTTCCATCAGGTGGGGTGCAACAACCTTCTGGAAGCCTTTCTAGTGGACGATTTCAATCAAATAATCTCCCTGTAGCTCTTTCGCAGGTAGTTATAAAATGCACACCTTATGCTGATTGTAGTTTGAGAAGAGTGGCCGCTGCAGAGAGATTTATCTTTGCTTCTCTCTCACTTACTTTCATGGTTCTTTAAAGATGCATTTTTTTGTTAATTTATTTTGCAGTTATCTCATGGAAGCTCCCATGGACATTCTGGAGTCACGAATAGAGGAGGTATAAGTGTTGTAGGAAATCCTGGCTTTAGTAGTAGCACAAATGGTGTTGGAGGTTCAATTCCTGGTATTCTCCCTACTTCTGCTGCAATTGGTAACCGGAATGCTGTTCCAGGATTGGGTGGTGTATCCCCAATTTTGGGTAATGCAGGTCCTCGTATCACTAGTTCCATGGGAAATATGGTTGGTGGAGGCAACATTGGAAGGAGCATAAGCTCTGGTGGAGGATTGTCTATGCCAGGTCTTGGTTCTCGTTTGAATTTCACAGGGAACAGTGGATCCGGAGGTTTAAATGTTCAAGGACAAAATAGATTGATGGGTGGCGTGCTTCCACAAGGTACAATAATTTACATTGGTGACTCAGATGTATGTTTGTATTTATGTGTGTATAGTAGTGGCTATAAGTATAACTTATAGTTGGCTCTCTTATGACTTGTATGTATGACTTGATTATTTCTGAGAGATTGTAGTGACTTGCTTAGAGTAGAATGTGATAACTATTTTGGAACAGTTAATGTAAAATTTCATGTTTTGTTCTCTTGCCGAGTGGTGTGCTTCCACAAGGTACAACAATTTTTATATGTGTATAGGGACTATTACTTCTAGTTGGATCTCTTCGACAGTGTTCGTACATGATATAACTTGTATTGCTTGATTAGTTTTGAGAGATTGCAGATACTTGGCTTAGAATAGGATGTGATAACTATTCCGGACAGTTAGTAGAGAGTTTCATGTTTTGTTCTCTCGCTAAGAATGGAAAAACTCCTTCCCAAACTTGTGCTTCTTTTCCATGGAACTCAATTCTATCAAAATATGTCAGTCTTACTATAACTAATTTAGAACACGCTTTCTTTCCAATCCCCCAAATTTCTGTCCATATAAGTTAGTAAGTTACTATGAAACCTTTAGTTTGCTGAGAATCCTAATCCTTGAATGTTGATTTTCAATATATGTGTTTTTTATTGCCACATTGTATGCAATAATTCACTTTAGAGTACAATGTTCTTTTCTGGTGTTACTTTTATCACTTCCTTGTGTCTATTTTCCCCTTTAATCTTACATATTTGTATTATCCTAGGAAGTTGTTATTAATGGCACAAAAAGCTGTTCTAGCATACTTGCAAGATTTGACTGTTTAACTGGCATTTGGTCGGGTTCAGGATCTCCGCAGGTAATGTCTATGTTAGGAAGTTCCTATCCTCCCGGAGGCCCACTTTCACAAAGCCATGTACAAGGGGTGAATAATCTAAGCTCTATGGGAATGTTGAATGACGTGAATAATGACAGCTCCCCGTTTGACATTAATAATGATTTCCCTCAGTTGACAAGTCGTCCTAGTTCGGCTGGTGGACAATTGGGTAAAATAAGAAAGAATGCATTCAGTTAGATTTAGCCTTAATAGTGAATATGATTCAAAGAATAAGTTTTCAGGTTCACTTCGAAAGCAAGGTCTTGGACCAATTGTTCAACAAAACCAAGAGTTCAGCATTCAAAATGAAGATTTTCCAGCTTTACCAGGACCAGGTTTCAAAGGTGTGTATATACCTGGATTTAATATTCTGCATCCCTTGCCAAATGATAGCCAAACCTCGTTCTTATGAGGCTTGCCGTTCAGAATATTGCGCTCATTATAAAAAATGCTTTCTTTTTTAGTTGATGGGGGGAATATATAATGATGTTATTAAAATTATTGTAGCTTTGAAGATTCACGAATGTGGCAAGTTAAATTTATACTCTATATTTGGCATTGGATCCATTTGTAGCCCAGACTCCATGTGGCTTAGAAGGATAACTTATTGATGATGAAGCTGTGATAGTATGATAGGCATATGCTGGTGTTTGATTCCTCATGAAATGTTACTTGTGGTTTAGTGGGGGAGGGTGAGTCATAGTGGTAAATTGCTCTGCCAGCCTCCTCAGTGATGGTATGCGGTTCCCATATCATTGAAAGAAAGGGTAAATTATATCTCAAGAATTGAGGATTTTACTCTATCCAAGAGTAGTGGAAGAAGTATAAAATATAAAATATTGTTGATGATAATTTGCTACTGAAATAAAACCTAATACTTTTTATATAGGGAAAAAGCAACCAATTAACTAGAGCCCTAATTCTACTTGGGTATTTTACCAAATATGGCCACATTATATACCTCAATTTTCTCATCTATATGATAGTAATTTTTAATATAATGAGCTTTATTAAAAGTGTCTATCATGATCACCTACCAAACATCTTAGCTGCCTGTTGATAATCTTAATGGTGTCATGAATGCTATGTGTCGAGCTTATAAGGATGTATAGTGTACAGTGTACTGCACATTGCCTGGGTGGAGTCCTTACCTGTTTTGGTTGGCCATTCCTTTTACAGGTGGAAATGGTGATTATAGCATGGACATGCACCAAAAAGAGCAACTTCATGACAATACAATGTCAATGATGCAATCTCAGCCTTTCTCTGTGAGTGTAAACTACTTAAAGGGAAACCAACCATAAAATGTTTAGTTACTTAAAAAAATTTCCTTGCTCAAAATGCTTCGATATGCCAGATGGGAAGGTCTGGTGGATTCAACTTGGCAGGAACTTATTCATCTTATCGACCACAGCAACAACCACAACATTCTCCATCAGTCAGTAGTGGGGCATCCTTTTCACCTGTTAACAATCAGGATCTTCTCCATTTACATGGCTCCGATATGTTCCCCCCATCTGCACATTCATCATACCATTCACAGGTATGGCGCTGTGCATGTTATTGGTTGTTCCTAGTGGTATACAGCCTTGCAAATGACAAGATATTACAATTTTTTTCTTCACATGGCACTTGAATAATGCAAATACACTGCTTAGAGGGTAGTTATCAACTACAAAGAGTTCCGTTTATTATAGTTTCTCATCTCATGTCGAACGTAGCAAGATCCCTGGCTACAGAGCTATTTTGTGTCAGATATTGGTATTAATTTTAAGGGATAATCTCACTAGCTACCCTCAAGCATGCACCTTTCTCAATCAACTACCCCTAAGTTTAAAAAGTTTTTTACAACCCCTCTATAAAGTTTTTTTAGTCTCATTATATTCCAATTCTGTCAGCTTTAGGGTGTGAAATGATGAATATACCCTTATTTGTTTTTTTATATGAGGCTATTTTTGTCATTTCACATCCCAAAGTTGACAGAATTGGGGTAAAATAAAACTCAAAATTAAGGGGGTTGTCAATTTTTTTAAAACTTAGGGGTAGTTAATTGAGAATGGAGCATACTTAGGGATAGCTGAGTTATATTATCCCTATTTGTAAGGATCATGTACCCATTAGATACACATTTTGTTCCATTTTTAATTCCGGAAATCAAATTCCAGCATTTTCATTATTGGGCTTCTATATTTTGGTTCAGTCTAGTGGCCCTCCTGGCATAGGATTGAGACCTCTCAATTCTCCAAGCTCGGTCTCCAACATGGGTTCGTATGATCAACTCATCCAGCAGTATCAACAGCAGAACCAATCACAGTTTCGCTTACAACAAATGTCAGCTGCAACCCAATCATACAGGGATCAGGGCATGAAATCCATGCAAGCATCTCAGTCCTCCCCAGATCCATTTGGCTTGCTTGGCTTGCTGAGCGTCATAAGGATGAGTGATCCTGATCTGACTTCTCTCGCACTTGGAATCGATCTAACAACACTTGGGTTAAATTTGAATTCAGCTGAAAATCTCCACAAGACATTTGGTTCTCCGTGGTCTGACAAACCGGCTAAAGGTGATCCGGAGTTCACGGTGCCACAATGTTATTATGCTAAACAACCACCTACTCTACATGTGAGTTGCTCTTATATCCTTCTCTGTTTTTTCCTTCGGTTTTCCATTCTACTTTCAGGAATAACAATCAGGTGAAAACTAAATGTTAGAATTAAAACTGTAAACCATCTGTGTCCATTGGAGTGAATTCTTTAACGGTTGAGATGTTTCCAAACTCAAATTTGGAAACCTGACTTAACATAGGGAAGTTGTGTCCTTCGGGAAGTTCCAAACATAATCTCAACCGATAAAATTGCAACCCAATGGCTATGATTAGTTTCCTGTTTTAATATTTAACCTTCCTACCTTCGAGTTCTCACCCGACTGTCAGTATCCAAGAATTATTGTTTCCAACTCTTACATCTCCTTGGGTGACTGCAGCAAGGCTACTTTTCAAAGTTCACCGTGGAAACATTGTTTTATATATTTTACAGGTGCGTGACTTTCATGTATATGTTTATCTCCATTGCAATGTACAACCTTTTAAAATATGAAACTAATATGTAGCCTTTAATTTGCAGCATGCCAAAAGATGAAGCACAGTTATTTGCTGCAAATGAACTGTATGTATCCGAATCCAGATTAAATGGTTGTCTATATATATATAATATAGTAACTATCCTTCGAATAAAAACTAGGAACCATCCACATCCATAGGAAGACTAGGACTGGTTCCTAGTTTTTTTCATATTAAAGCTTGTTTTCAATGATGTGCTCCCCTATATACATCCTTCATTTCCTTTTCTTTGTTTACTCCAACATGTCCATCTATTTGTTTGTTTAAAAACTCATAATCTGGAAGCCTGGATGCTAAGATATGTTTTGTTGGCAGTTACAATAGAGGCTGGTTTTATCACAAAGATCTTCGAGCATGGTTGATAAGAGTCCCGAACATAGAGCCACTCGTGAAGACAAACACCTATGAAAGAGGATCTTATCACTGTTTTGATCCTAACATGTTTGAGACAATACGCAAGGTTTGTGCTCAGCTCAATTCATTAGCTCCATCCTTGGATTTTTCATACGGAATTCTAGTCTCTGCTTGAACGCTTTTAGTCTAACATTTACGGGTGCGTGCAGGATAATTTCGTTCTCCACTACGAGATGTTGGAAAAGAGACCTGCCTTACCGCAGCATTAACCATTTTCGGCTCAGTGTAAAGTTTTAGCTGATGAAACTCTTTTTAATTAGTGTCAAGTCAGTGTTGAGCATTTGTTGATGTTCCTTCGACTAGGCAAAATTGTATCCAATTGTTGTCGTATTGATATTGTTGCTTCAGTAAATGACCCATTTCATTCTCTCTTCTATTTCTGTATGTCATGCAAACACGTCTCGGATTCTGATGCTCTGAATTGCTGGAAATGGAGCACTGACTGTTGTTTAGAGGCAGTATGAATCATATGTTACTTTAAAGGAAACAGTATTCACATGCCCTCGACGACCTTTGATTGTGTGCAGGTGTTGTTTTATCGATGATGCATTGTGACATTCCTCATTGGACTGTGTAGGTGCTGTTATATAACGAGCACATTGTGTCACCTTTCTTATAAATGTAACAATAGAATTATGACAACCGTATTATTCATACTAAATAAAGAGGTGTGATTTACTTTGCATAAAGTCAACTGAGATAGATGTAACATGATGTCCTGACCCTGCCCTCCCAATATCAAAACGTTGGAGTCACAGGTTAGGAATCATCGTTTCAACAAGTTCACCCGACTGAAACAACCAAATCTACATTATTGAAGACAATTCAATCTAGTGACCTATATTTCTCACGAGGATACGACTATTTGTGAAGTTTTCTCCATATCTTCATCCTTTTGAAGTTAGTATGTATGCGTGAGCATTCCACATTAACCAACTTAATGATTTTACATGGTGGGTGACGATTGTGAGGTGTTCAAGACCAGGCCTTTAAGTGCAGGCATTAGGTTCTCCAGCAGCTCCCTTTTGCTCATAATTCTATCGGATGTGCAGTCTTGCTCCTGACCAAAGTGAAAGGTTAACAGATTCAGAGATTATCAATGAGCTAATACGATAAAAATGCCTTCTTAGCAGTGCCGCATTTAAGATATAACTCACACGTGTACGAGATCTCTATCTACTACAAATCCCTAATATAAAGTACAAACTGCAAACTCATTAGGTGGTTGGGGGCTGACACTCATTCAAAATTGGGTTTATGAAGAATATAAGAAGCGGGTCATAATTGTTTACTCACATCAGTTGTTGCAGCAGACATCAATGATAAGAGGGTGACTGTTGCAGTTTGGTAATCTGTCAGTATCTTGCAAGCCGAATCATCTAGTTTGTCCTGAAATGATTAACCAAGCAAGCTTGAGATACAAAACAAGGAAAGAAACCAAACAAGGGTATGGTGCAGAATAATTTTAACTCTAACCCATTAGAATATTAGCGTGTGCATTAGAATAACCTCATCTCCCCATAATCTACTTAATGGCATTACAGATTTACCCAAGACTTTAATCAACTCTTCAAATCATATGATTGTTTTAATATGGTCATTAAGTGATTATCTGTTACCTGCTATTCAACATGACTTTGCAAGTGAAATCAAAATTTTCATATTACTATTACCGGATTCTGAAAATTTACACAAGATATAGTGAGCTAAGACTATGCTTGGTATCTGACAACACTAACTCCTTTCCATTTTTTATTACGTATACTGCATACCTTCAATCGAGAAATAGCAACAGCAATGGACCTCCCAGGGGCTTGCAGAGCTTTATTGTAAACCTATGTGAAAAAAAATCCACACTTAAAATGGAATACCAAACAAAATCATGCATGAAATGTCTGTAAAGGTAAAGACATTTGAACTTACCTGCACATAAAGTAGTGAGACCACCTTTGGCAGAAGAGCAACTGGGTCAGTTTCAGCAGAAACTTGAATTGTCAAATCCTGATAATTACAACACAAAGAGAGAAGGCCAATAAGAATGAAAATTGTTAAATTCAGCCTTTTATTGATAATTCTTGTTGTTCAATACAATGAGAGCATCCTTTTACATAGGGATTGACTCTACTAAATAGAAAATACAATAATACTAAGCAACATAGAAATATGAAAAGGCTAATCGGAGACTAGGAATAAAAAAAATACTTGTACTGGAAATAAACTAAACTCTAACAGAAATATCTTATAACTTGAAGATTGTCAAGCCAAAAAAAGAACACTTTTGGCCGCTGTTTTTTAAGTTAGCCTCTATATCAGAGAACAGATATGTAATTTTGTAAAGCTAATGAGTTCATGTATGGGAGCTGATCTTGTCAAATGTTTCTAAAAGCTTTAAACAATTTCAAATAAACTTGGAAATTCATAACATTACAAATGTCCAAATATGACAGTAGCCCCAATAGATATGCAAGTCCTATGCACAAAAACATGTAATGCCAATAGCACGCTCTATAGTACATAAACCCCCCGCAAGATTATTTATGTGGTGCAAATTTAACTTCAAACTTATGCTTGTAGTACAAATATGAATGAAGGCAAACATCCTTCAAATGCTGACGGCGTACCTTGCGGTATGAATGCAAAAGAGTTCTTTCCAACTTCTTGTCAAGCTTCTTAACAAGCAGCCCACTGAAAAGATAAATTCCAAAAGACAAATGAAATACCACATCATGTAAGTGAGAGTACCTGAATCCACAAGGATACACACAAACACCCAAATAATGAAGAGACATGGTACCTCTCCTCTGCAAAATCTCTTAGTGCAGTCATGAATGTCTCCACCCGCTGTTACATAAATGGTAAAGTTAAAAGTGACGCGAGAAAAGTAGGCAGAAAATGGAAATAATTAAAGAGCGCTGCTATAAAACAGATTTTTTTTATAAAGTATCTTTATCATTTGCCAATGACCATTATAAACAAAAGACACTTAAAAAACATTTATACTATGCTCTTCAATAACCAACCTTCAGAATATAATGATAAAACAGGAACAAAAACAAACAAAACAATAACAGAAAACTTATATACAGGTGATCGTCAAGTTAGTCATCATGAACAAAGAAATGAAGATCAGGAACAGAAATCAATTCAGACAATTCATCTACTTTTCTTTTATACAACTTCAGAACTTGTTTATGAGCTTCACATATAGATCCTAAATACAAGTTGTAATCTGAGGATGCCATTGCCCACCATACTAAAGCACCTACCAACAACTTATTACCCTATTAACCACCAGCAAACCATTTTATAGGGAATGACCGCAGGTGTGGGATTGGAACCAGGGACTTCAAGTTTATTACATGAAGCCCCTGCCACTTCTCCCACAAGGTAATTAAAAAACAGTTGATTTCCCACAAAAATATCTACGCAATGAAAGCTATAGTCCTGACATGAAGCACAAACCTTTCCTTCTAAAGCTTCAACTACTACTAGAGCCTTCTGTGAGAGAGATCCGGGCAAACTCTTCGCCTGCAATAGTAGAATATATGAGAACTTTTGATACTAAATGAATAATTGAGATAGTTAACTTAGATCCAATATAATGTCAGCCAAAGGGTACAATTACTCATGTATCGCTAAATAGATATGGTAAGATATATACAAGAGTAGTTCTTTCTCCAGGACTAAGTGAAACAGATTCTGAACTTTGAGATTCTTCAACCTCAATCCCATTCTTCAATTTGTTGTGCAGATCCTATATCAAATGAACGCACGTTATTAGAAATTTGAAACCTCAATTCGATCATTTTACTATCTTAGCCTATTAGGTCTAAGACAAGAGAGAGAGAGAGAGAGAGAGAGAGAGAGAGAGAGGCCAATGCATAATTCCTACCAAATTAAAGAACAGTGTATCCACAATAGATGCAGCTGTTGTTCTTAGCAAATGTCTGTGCAAATTGACCTGAAAATCATAAGTACACATGAGTTTACCCCTTATCATCAAAAGATCTCCTAAAGTATCAAATTCTCAATTTGGAAGAACTTACTGAATTTGATTGGTCTTCCTCAAACAAATCTAATGCCTTCTCATATAGTTGCATGTTTAAGAACGACTGCAGGAAAGATCAAAGGTAAGAAAATCTAAACTACCAAAGATCCAATTAAGAAAAAATACTCAAATGACCTAACCTCATCAAACTTCTTCTGCAATTTATCAAGCAAATGTTTCATTTTCTCTGCATTTTCTGTAAACAATGCTTTCCTTTTCTCCATCCAAGAACTGATAAGCATAGGTCTCAAATAGTTTGCTAAGGGTACAAGTACAACTTGGGGATCATCAAAACCTATCAGATAAGTCAACTGCATCTGTCAATGTGGATTGCAAGTGTACGCCTCATTGACTGAATGATTACAACAACAAAAAAGGAAATAGCCAGAGATTCAGAATAACATACATTGTTCTTCAAAATCAGGAATATGCTTCATAATCTTTTCAATTAACCATTCCTCTGGTATGTTCAGATTATCCTCTTTCGTTTTAGCCAAGTCTTTCTTAGCACCTGTTTTTGAGTCAGACACTTGTGTGGAAGATGCATCCTTGTTTTTCCTCTGATTTTTCTTGGATTTAGTAGGGATGTATTCTTCATCATCCAGATTACTTTCAGGTTCTCCCTTCTTAGCATTCCCAGAGGATTTCCCCTTTTTTTTCTTTGAGCCTTTCTCCATTGACTGTTTATTACCACCACTCTGATTGCTCATTTCATTAGATTCGGAAAACCTCCCAGAATCCTGCCCGGTCTTAGCTTCCTTCGCCAAGTGCAGATCATCCCGCAGCCTCTTATTAAATGAGCCTGAAAGACTAAATGTGTCCATTTCCTTCTCCAAGAGATCAAAGATATCCTGTCAAAGAAGAGTTGTAAGAATCACAATCATCAGAAATTTAACAAGAAACTAAAAGGTATGAGCAGATCCAGAGTTGGTGCCTGAACTGCACAATGAGCAATGTGGGTCCAAAAGTCCAGTCTGCCAGAGACAGCACAAAGGCTTTATAAACTAATAGCCCATGATGATAATTTTTTGGGCATTACCTTGATAAAATTATGGCTTAGTACATAAGTTTTCCCCATAATACATGCTTTGTCAGCCTGCTGAGAAAAATAAAACAAAATTATTATGCTAATCAACAAATTAAGATCTCTAGAGGTTATTCACACTGTACTTGGCAATCACCTTGATGGCAGACTGAATGGATGGGCAGTGTGCCAATACTTTAACTGCATCTTGGGTCCCAAAGGATGAAGGCAATATAGAAAGAGAATCAAACCTGCGTAAATTGTAAGAATTGATATGCTAACTCCATAAGATGACAGAAGCACTATAAATTTAAAAAAAAATGTAAAATTTGTAAAAGACTCTAATGAGGCTGAGAATTAAAATGAACTCAACAAGTTTTCAATCAGTACTATGTTGCTTAATTTTATCAAATCTAAAAAAACGTTTACAAGGAATAGATGAAAGAGAAATTCATCGGAGGACAGGGATGTGTAGACAATGTGGTAGCTAGTATTCAAGAAGACCACTAGCAGTATTATCATAAAAGAGTTTTTTAAGTATAAAAAATTCAAGTCACTGAAATCAAAGTAAATTACTATTGCATCATCAACCAAGTAAATGTAACGGTTAACGGCCAAGAAAAAACATCCCCTTATTGGTACATGAAAGAATTATAAGGAAAGTTCCTAAATATAGCTCTTACCAGCTACCACGTTCAATAGCATCCTCAGCAGCAGCATTCAGCATCTCAACTGTTGAGGGGTGAACAAATGTGGTATCTAGAGGAACACCTTCAGGATATCTGGACTACATTGACATACATGACCACAGACCAAGAAAACAACCATAAGAGCTTACTCAGTTCAGAATGACTTCATAGGTATTCCACGAGGCTTACAATCTCAGTACAAGATAACATAAAGGCACAGAATACCTGCAGAAACTGAATAGGCTGGGGAATCCCAAGTTTACGCAATACTTCATAGGTAACAAATGAGTTCTGCAATGAATGATGGAAATACGAGATTATCAAGTAGTAAATGACTTTTATTTTTTGGTAAGATGCTTGTAAATGGCTTAAATTACGATCAAAGTATAATTCCACTTCAGCACTCCCATAAGGTGTAGAGTAGGTCCAATAGCAAAACCAATACCCATGTTGGAAAACATGTTCCCTCAGTTTAAGCACAAGTAGTGATATAGAGCAGATGAAAAACATACTACACATTTACAAGGATATTTGAACATTTGAATATTACAATTGAGGGAAATTTAGGATTCAAACCTGTGAAAAGTAAGAATCTACACATTCCTTCTGAGCAATAGCGAATACCTGTTTCAAAATAGCATTCAGTGTAAGAACAACAACAGCAATTAAATGACAGGGATGGAGGGCATTTCAAATTATCAAGCTCCAAAACCCCTCTGCATACACTCTCTACCACTCCAGCATCTCTGTTAGACTTAGGAGTAAGAGTATATCATTTACATATAATCACTTAAACATTCTGTATATAAGACGTACTACTTGAAATATAGAACCTCAAGTAACAAAAAAAACATTGTAGTGACTACTCCTCATGTGGCATGAAATAAACAAAATGAAACCAAGATTGTCACGTACAGTTGGTGTCCAATGAACTCCAGCACGAAGAGATCCAAGTATCTCCGCTTCTTTCAACAATCCATTAAAAAGGGTCTGGAAAAAAGAAGAATCAACAGACACGCCACTAGCTCCGTTCATTTCTAGCAGCAGTTGCTGTAAGGAGCTCCACAACACCGACAAACTTGTTGGAACAGTTATACCCCTAGCAGCACCACGAACCATGGCACTGACACGAGCAACATAAGCAGGTGTATACAATTGCCCACCTTCAAGCCTACCTTTCACCTAAATCAAACACATGCTTGTCACAAATTTACTCCCTTTCCCATCACAAATCGACATAGAAGTGCAAAAGACAATTTACCAGAGTCCCAAGGCGTGGCTCCAACACAGAAGCAATTAATTCAGAGCCAACATGCAACTGCGCAGCAAGTTCTGCCAGAGCAATTTGACTACACTCCTGAAGCCTATCATTAATCTCTTCTGCCACAGAATCCCAATAAGATTGTGATATAATTTCCCCTTGAATCAGCATAAGCCCGGGATCATCATTAACTATAAGATGCGCTTGCTTCTCTACATGGTACAAATCAACCCCAGTAGTATCAGCGAGATCAATGACAGAGACACGCCCTACTTTATTGATCTCTGCCACCATTTCATGCCTCAATTGCTCCTATTGCACCACACACAAGTAGTAACAGTCAAATCACTACTAACAACAGTTGCATGCAGAAGATAAGATACAGATTCGATCAAGAAATAGTAATCAACTCCAAATTTAAACCCTAAAAATGAGTCTGGTGGCCATGAAAATGTGAAATACAAAATATGAATTCAGAATTCACAAAACCTTAGATATACCTTTCCGAATTAAAAAATTACGATTTAGTTGAGTTCTATGATTCTACACATTCTTCTTCAGATCGGTGACGAGCAGAATCGTGAATCAATTTCAGCTCTTACTTAAAACCGAAGTTCCTGCATTTTCTCGGGAACCAAACAGAGGAGAGAATAGAGATAGGTACCGGAGTGATGTATTCTTTTCCAGAGACGGTGTGGAGGAGGTCGAAGTCGAGGATGCGAAGCTCCTGGAGTTTCTGGACCAATTCGACGACGTTACGCTCAGACAATCGAATGCTCGATTTCGCTTCCTGCGCGAACTCGAACTGTCTCTGCAATTCAAGCAACTCATCGTCCATCTTCGGATCGCAGCCACCGACTCGCTAACGAAACACGACTGGGAAAGATCGGAGAAGACGATGACTGTAACTGGTTTTGGCAGGAACGGCTCCGATCGAAACGATGACGTTTAGAAGCCTGATAAGGGATGGTTTCGTGGTGTGGCCCAACAAGTTAGACTGACTCGCACGAAAGGCCCACCAAGCCTTTGTGTATGATCCATGCTGCAATTTTTTCTAAGCCCATGATAGACAATACATGACATGAGTAACGGAGAATTATTATAAGGGTTAATTCCACCTTCCACCTTACTATTTTAAAAGTTTCAGATTTCATATAACTACATTAAATTTGTTTGTATCGTCTCACTATCCTAAAATTTCCTTTGTCTCAATTTAATACATGACATTAAATTTCCGTAGGTTTTAGGTATGGTGTGGGAGAGATTAAGGGGATGACTCCATGTTGTGAGAAGAAGGGTCTCAAGAAAAGGCCTTTGGACACCTGAAGAAAATATGTAATTGACCATTGGCAGACAGATAATGAACAAGATTTATACCCAGGAGAAGAACTGGAAGACCATCAAGTCTCATTTAGTGGCATCTCTGCACTCCTGCTCAACTCTAATGAATTTATGCATCCTCTCATGGAATGTGAGAGGTATCTCCTATAAACAAAAGAGGAGAATGCTGAGGGAAGAAATTCAAGCCAGACATCCCAGTATCATTTTCATTCAGGAATCAAATCTTAAATCTGCTCCATCTATGTTCTTGAGAGCTTGTTGCATGGGACCTGAGTGGGAAGTCATTTCATTTGCAGCTATTGGGCTATCAGGAGGAATAATCACTTGTTGGAAAAGTTCATTCTTCAAACTGGAGAGAAGCCAATCAACAAAAAATGCTCTCTACTGGTGGGGGACTTCTGTGAAAGAGTCAAAACCTTTGTGCTTAATAAACATCTATGCACCCTGCAATGGAGTGGAGAAGCATGATCTATGGCTTAAAATTCAGTTAGAGATTGGCAATTTCTCTGGCATCCTGATTGTTGGAGGAGACTTTAATTCAGTGCTTTCACCATTAGAGAAACTTGGGTCTCAAGTTACCAGTTCAGACATGTTGCTTTTTGAGGACTTCATCAATCACTCAAACCTGATAGATTTTCCTATGTCTGGTGGAGCATTTACCTGGTATGACCCTAAAAATAGAGCATCTAAACTTGATAGAATTCTTGTGAATGTAGAGACACTTGCAGTTTATGGGAAGCTCCTCCAAAAGAATCACCCCAGAGGACTCTCTGATCATAGACCAATTATACTCACTTCTACCTCTGTTGATTGGGGAGCAAGACACTTCAAATTTATCAATGCCTGGTTGGATGATGACAAATGTCTTGATCTGATAAAAAAAATACTTGGAAAGCACCTCCTTTTCAGGGTCACCTTCCTTCAATCTGTGGCAGAAACTCAAATCTCTCAAACCCTTGCTCAAAGATTGGAATGTATCTGTTTTTGGATTGCTTGAAAAAACCAACTCAGAACTAAAGAATGAAATAGACAGGCTGGATATCATATCTGAAACCAGGGATCTCTCTGAAACTGAAAAGTCTTTGAGGTCTCTTATTGCTGCTTTCCTCATTCATAACTCCAAAAAGCTTGCTAATCTCTGGAGCCAAAAATCAAGAATCACTTGGTTAAAAGAAGGTGACAGGTGCACTAAATTTTTTCATATTATAGCTAATCTCAGAGCTGCTAGAAATTCTATTGCAGAAATTCAAGTTGGAAGGGTCACATATTTTGAACCTGATCAGATAAAAGAGCAGGCTCATTTCCACTTCAGTGCTCAATTTAAATCGGCTAATAAAGAATTTTGGGGACTCCCCCATCTCCCTTTTAAGCAGATATCCCCAGTTCAGGCAGAATTTCTGGAAGCTCCCTTCACTGAAACTGAGATCCATGATGCAGTACTGTCTTGCAATGGCTCCAAAGCTCCAGGAGCTGATGGTTACGCATTGAAGTTCTTCCAAAAATGCTGGGAATTTATCAAAGAAGACCTCATTAAATTCATGCACTCCTTTCATGCTATAGGCAACATTGGCAAAGGTAACACAACTACACTATTGGCCTTAATCCCTAAATGTGATCATCCTCTCAAGTTCACAGACTTTAGACCAATAAGTCTTGTGACTGCAACTTATAAAATTCTGGCCAAAGTCCTAGCATCCAGACTAAAGCTAGTGATCAGTGAAGTAGTCAGTGATACTCAGACTGGCTTTATTAAAGGGAGACAGATCCTAGATGGAGTACTCATAGCAACTGAAATTGCCCATTCAACCAGAAATCCAAAGAACAAGTCTCCATTATTAAGATTGACTTTGAGAAAGCTTTTGACACCCTAAACTGGGAATATCTAGACTTTATCTTGCTTAAAATGGGATTTGGGCAGATTAGCTAATTGCTTTAAGGCTCATATATTTGTTCTTATCAGTGGTTCCCCATATGATGAATTCTTAATGAAAAGAGGTATAAGACATGGTTGTCCTCTTTCACCATTGCTATTTGTAATTGCCGGGGAAGGGTTTCATCAACTAATGGAAAAGGAAGTAAGGGAAGGCAAATTTGCAGGCTACAAATTTGGTTTGAATTGCCCCGAAATCTCTCATCTGCAATTTGCAGATGACATAATAATGTTCATCAAAGGAGGAGCATCTCAACTGAGAAATCTCAAACTCACTCTTATCTCTCTACAGCTTTGCACAAGCCTGAAAATAAACTTCACCAAATCAAGCATCTCAGTTTTAAACCCCTCAAACATCAATGATGATCTTGCCTCTGAAATCTTAGGATGCTCTACTTGTTATATTCCCATCCCATACCTAGGCTTCATGCTAGGTGCAAATCCTAGGAGAATCAGATCACAGGATCCCATTATCTCAAAATTCAAAAGAAAGCTGAATCTCTGGAAAGCTAAGCATCTCAGCTTTGGTGGGAGGCTTACACTTCTCAAATCAACACTAGAAGCCCTTCCTCTCTTCCATATGTCTCTAATGAAGGCTCCTAACGGGGTAATTAAGAAGATGGAAAGCTGGCAGAGACATTTCGTTTGGTGCAAGTCATCTGGGAAAAAAGGGCTCTATAAGGTCAAATGGGACATTGTTTGTCTTCCTAAGGATGAGGGAGGTCTAGGAGTCAGAAGTCTCTCTAAAATGAATGACAGTCTCCTCTCCAAATGGTGGTGGAGGTTCTGTGAGGAAGAAAATTCTCTCTGGAAGCAAGTCCTGTGTGCAAAATATGGTTGGTCTTCTGATGAATGGAGCCTATGCAGTATGGGATCAGTGGACAAATCTTCTTGGCTTGGTCTCATTCAATTCCTCTCTAAGGATATGCAATTCTCTCATCTATTTGGTTAAGATGGAAATTTCTGGAAGTTAGGAAATGGGGCGAGGATAAAATTCTGGCATGACACTTGGTGCTATGATAAACCTCTTAAATCCAAATTCTGCACTCTTTTCCTTAGCTTCTAATAAGAATGGGAAGGTCTGTGAATTTTGGACTTCATATGGATGGAAAATTGATTTTATCTCTGCTAGAGGCAACTTGGAAGCCCAACAAGAAACCTCCCTTCTCCTCTCTCTATCACAGTTTAAAATCTCAGATAATTCTTTTGAGACTCCCTCATGGTCTCACTACAGAAAAGGCTACTCTGTAAGCAAGGTTTATTCAGCTCATCATCCTCATGGCCCAAAAAAGAGTTGGGGTAAACTTTTCTGGGACCAAGGCCTGCCTCCAAAAAATGCCTCCTCATGGCTTTGTTGCCTAAATTCAATCCCTACCAAATGTTTTATGGAAGAAAGGGGATTGTAGATATCAATTCAACAGTGCTTATGTGTATTCTGCAACTCATCTTTTGAAGAAGCTCCACACTTGCTTCTGCATTGTAAACATGTTTGGTTGCTCTAGAGCAAGGTTCTATCATGGTGGGAAATTTCTTGGGCAATTCCAGGAGACTTTGAAGTCATTTTCTCATCTTGGAGATATCTAGTCCCCTCATTTGCCAGGAAATATTGGTCCATTATTGCAGGCTTTCTACCTTGGGAGACTTGGCTTGCAAGGAACGATTTAATCTTCAACTCAACATCTGTTAATTGGGTTTCAGTTTGGAGTAAAATTCAGATGAACTCCTATGCATCCCTGAGAGCTAGAGATCTGACAAGGATCAATTTCTCCATCACTGAATGGTGTAGAGCTCCCTTGTCCAACTGCAAAAAGGCCTCCCTCCATCGTTAATTGCCAGTCAAATTTTTGGGTCCAAATTAGCTGCTTCAAGTCATCATCCTTGCTTCTCCAGCTCTGCAGTAACCAGTTTTCATTTTCATTTTCATTACTCTCCTTTGCTTTCATAGCTACATCATCAACATCATTGTATTTGCTCTAGTTTCAGTCCTTATCCTAGAGCTAAAACTCATCTGTAATTGGCTGCATTGCAGCATCCCCAATCTCTTCTCTTTAGAATTAGGATATTTATAAAACAAGCTGATAAAAAAAAGTTAGGTTTTGAGCTTTTAGTTGAAAGGAATGAGATTTTTTCAATTTTCAGCATATGGGTTCGGATTGTAATTTTGGAGGACTGTATGTTCATTTTTCTGAAATGAGTCCAGAGATTTTACTGAGAAACCCCAGGAAAATACTAAGTAGGAAGCAAAAAAATATTATGGTAATTAGCTTCTTTTGAGTTCAATCCATGAAAGTTTGTAACTTTGATTGGTAGAAGCTGAGAGAACTGAGCAATATAACAAGAATAGGAATTTGAAAAACCTGATGCTTTACATTTAAAAGCTGCTCCCAATGACCAATGAAGGCACGAAAAAACCACCCACCCATCCTGCTAGAAGGATTGGAGGAAACAGGTCTATCGTACATGGTATCACATCCCTCTTTTCCATGAAAACTTTTACCATCACTTTCAAAATTCACACCCTTCAACCAATTTGGAAAATCAGTTTCCTCCATAAAGGGTGGATGGTTCTTATGTGCCTTCATCGATCACTGTGAGCAGCTCCCCACCTCACACGTTCTTGCCTCAAATGCTCCTCTTCATTTTCATCATCTCCATCTTCATATGCTCTTTCACCTACATGGAAAAAAAAAAAATAAGAAATGACAAATGTAATGCACATTTAGGAAAAATTGAGTCATAAAAATTACTAAGTTTTGTACTTTCATACCCATTACATTACTTGCTCCCTCATTATTTGACTCCACTCCAGCTCCTACATGTTTAACCCTGATTAGGAACATAACTGAGGTTTAAACTGACCGTCTCCTTGTTGGTAACGTTGACGGTCATCCATTAGGTAGGATCCTTAACCATGATATGTTGGGCGATCCTGACTGATAAATGCAACCTCCTATAATGTCTGCTCTGGTCAACAGTCCTGGTGGCGTATATCCTCATGTCTATCTGCATCACCTATCGACCTGAAAACATGAGACCAAAGTCATCCTTTTTATGATGACAATAGGGGAGCATAACTCCACCAATGGATAAAGAACTAATAGAATTGTTAGCTATACCTAAAGAATGATTAAAGAATTGATCAAATAGTTTAACTATACATAAATAATTTCTAACTAAATATTTACGACAACTTGAAAACTCAAATAAAGGGGAAAAGAATACATAAAAAGATTTTCAGATTGGAACAATCATTGCTTCCCGAAAATGGCGCAATCTTGTCGTACTTCGCCGGATGACATACCAATTAATGAGATTAATCGAGTGATTGTTCTCAGGAACATGTGCCATCTTGTTGGCGGTTAAACTATCGTCGGGGTCTAAGCAACATGTTATGCGTATAAAGATGACTTATTACAAGGGAACAGTCAGTTCCCAGACAATGAGCCATCTTATCGAGTAATTGTCGTTAACTATAGAAATTTATGGTTTAAAAGCACGAACGACATTAGACAAGCAATATAGTTTACGGTAAAAGTACCGGTCGATCCCACATGGAAGCGATGGGTATCCCAAAAGTTGTCCGATGAGTGAAAGTAGGGATGGAGCAACCAAGATCCCTATAGCTGTTATAATGAGACCCAAGGTTGCAAGAATGCAAACAATGTAAGGTGAATCATGCATATCAAATAAGAGTACTTGTGTGTGGATGTGGCGTGATTTAACTTCCTTGACGATCTAGCAAGAAGACTCAAATTGATATGGAAAGTCTAAAGGTAAATACCGATCAACCACCTAAGGTAATTTTCTAAGCGTAGAATAGACCTACTCTTAGTTGGCTATTGACATCCCGACCATTACTGAGCACTACTGTCCCACTAAGGTCCTAACAGTTCCCTACCTAACAAGTGACGTGCTTACATAAGTTTACCCTGAAAGCGGAATTACGAACGTGTTCATAAGCCAGAGAACCCATGAGGTGTTCCCATACTTAGATAAATGGTAGGATTCTACCTACAATTAAGGATGTTCTCCTTCCTAGATATCGGTTGTTGATCATAGATCTCCGATAACTGCCTACCCGATGGTAAAGGAAATCGGTTGTTAGAGAATACTCTAAATACTAGTTCTTCTTGCAATCTTCTTTTTGCGCTTATATTTTGGGTTCTCTTTCTCCTCCTAATGACCTCTAATGGCAAGAATAATTCTCTTGAAGGTAGAACTTCACCTCAAATCCTTAGACGAAGCCCTCAAGAAGCACTCGTTTTATTGATCTAAAAAACGATGGAAGCTTTCTAATGCATAAGCTCAAGCATCTATTTAGAGATTTCAGTTGACCACCCTACACGGCGTGTAGGGTGTTCTTCATGCCGTATATAGGTGGTCCTCCACAGTGTGTACTGGCGGTTGTCTTCCACGACATTGAGGGAAGTCAATGAGACTTCACATCGTTGAGAGGGGAGTCAATGACGTGGAGCGCGCGACACCCTAATCTCGATGAAACCCAACTGGATCCTCCATCAGATGATTTCACATGTCCTTTACCTCTACAACGTGGAGCTTCAGCCTTCAGGGTCAAGGTTGACTTTGCTGCTTCCTTTGGATTTTTGACTTGACTTGGTTCTTGAGGTCCTCGTCCATGTTTCCCGCTCACGGACTCCTACCACAAACTACCTACAATGGAGGAACAAAACAAGAAAGAAGAAAGAAAAAAAAACTCGTAATTTATGATAAACGAGAATAAAAACGAATGAAAATATGGGAAAGTGACACCAAATAACACCTACAGATGAGCCCTCATCAATTTCCTTTCCATAGTGAAGCGTCAAGTTATGCTTATAGACTGATGTGTATGTTGGTATACAAACATGGAGACCAGTAACGCAAAGGTGGAAATCTGTCTCGCCAAAGACGTATTTTCTGTATTAGTGAAGGTTATCTATGTTCCTTTAGTGTATGAGAAACTAAATCTATGCAGATGTTTTGGAATGGAGGTGTTCGTTGCCGATGAAGTAAAGGACGTACAGGGAAGACGACGTTGGTCGGAAATTCAAAGTCCGATATTCCAATCTCTTCGGGCGCGACCATAATCTCAGGAAGACTTGTTATCAAGAGATTCAGCCTTTCCTGGTTTAAATTTAAAATACGTTGATGCGATTGTATCTGGTGGTAGAGTATAAGTTTGTTGCCGCAACGCCACCTTTGACTCCGACGTTTGTTGATATGGTTAGTCCATATGAGTTCTTGGATGTTCCAATAACTCTTTCAACGGATCTTCAGAGATTGTCTACTCAGAAGCTTGCTCCCGAAGCTCTAAACAACAGATCTTCGGTTGTTCAGTTTATGTTATTGAAGAAGTTGAGGTATGGAGCGAGGGTTTCATCATGCTATGTTGTGATGGTTTCAGACAAGGAGGAAGATCGTATCTATAGTTATGGAGTATTTTACCTCACCTCAATCGTGGTCTATTTTGGGTAATGTTTTAGGAGTGGAGATCTTTTGCGGGGTTTGTTTTTGGTTCCTCTGCTTGTGGCACAATCAACCTATGTTTTTTCATTTTTTTAGTGTTTTTTTTTTGTGTATTTCTCGCGTGGTTTTGTAGCTCATTGGGAGGTAAGACGATTTATGCTCTTCTTGGTCTATTTGGTCTTGTGTAGTTTCGAGGTCAACCCCCTTTCGGTATATCATCTTATTCTGTCTCTTACTCTGAGGATAGTGGTCTCAATAAAATTGTGTTTGCAAGAAAAAACTGCAACATGAGGTTTTACGTAAAACACTCCATTTTAACGACACGACATCTTGTGCCTCCTTAACACCAAGGCGACGTGGACATCCACAAGGGTGACATATTAGTTGTGCCTCCCTAGCTAGCTAGTGGAGGTTCACAATAATGTAATTACAATATCATGTAAAAAAGATAAAAATTTAGTATTTGTAATGAAAACCAAACAAATTCGGCCTTTATTATTCATGTTCTAGTCGAGTTCAAGTTAACCATAAAAACTTAACAGATTACAAACCAAATTCAAGTCTAACAATTTATTTCGAGTAGAAGTGACACATAACACATGCGGACTGCATACGTCTCATCTACAACCTTAGTAATAACACTAATAGTTTTGAATATTTATCGTACTAAATCACCATATTATCATACCGGACATGCAACATATTCATCCAAGTTTAATGTATTCAAATCTTTGATTTCAATGTGTTGACCAAGTCGGGTGTTTCATAAGGAAGTTCAAGGGGTTCAAAATCTTCGTCGTCAATTGGAATGAAATGTGCAGCCACCATTTCTTGGGTAACTAGTTCAAGTTTTGATGGCTCCCACTGTTGAAACCAAAACAACAACTATAATTAGTATAGTTCATAAATATTAGTAACCTATATCTTTTATGAAATAAACAATAACTCCAAAAAACAATATAGAACTACATATGTCATGTCTTTTAAATAAATAATAAACCGATGACAGTTCTTGTTCTTGTTTTACGTACCTTCGGTTTATCATCCTTGTCAAATAAAGTTACTCTGCAACCCTACATGAAATAAATATAATGATGCACAGTTAAAGTAATTATCATGCAAAGTAGAATTTTTTATAGGTCCATGAGCGCCGGTAGACCTAAGGGGTGTATCGGACTATATTCTAGACGTTAGGATCTATGATCCTGAGAATTCTAGATTGGAGTCATTGCATTGAATAAAAACACCAATGTCTCTTCGTTTTAAAAAAAAACTCTTTCCTTCATTAATTTGTTTTTGAGCGCATGCAATGAAAACATTTTGCCTCGAATAATACCAAATATTCCAAACGAATAATAGTCTCTCTTATGTCATACCTCGAAAAAATCATTGCTAACACGACCACTGTAAATATTGTTACATATATTGTGATCACGAATGAGACATCGTCTAAGATTTTGTACCCGACCTTCTCGTATCTGAAAATTTCAAAACTCAACATGTATATATATCAATCATAACCAATAGATGGAAACTAAAACAAGAAAATACAAAAAAAAGTATATGGTGAGGTTGATATTACCGATCTAAGAGTGATCTTAAGACTTAATGGAGAACTTGAATTCATAGAGTTCAATGCTCGAACTATCCATTTATCTTCTTTATTTTTCTTCTCATGTTGCTGCAACAACATGGAAACAGGATTGATAAGTATATCAAATTAATATTATGTGTAAAAAGGGCATGTAGAATATATAATCTATATCATTTATCTTACCAGAGATAGAACTATTTCCTCAACAGTCTCTCTTGAAAAACATTTGTTTATGGCCTTCAATCTGTTTATCGATTAATTTAGTTTTGTTTGCTTCTAATCTATAAAAGGCATCACATAATATAAAAGATCAATAGCGTATACCTTATAAAAGAGCTATCTTCTTTCAATTCGTATGGTTTCTGAGCAAATTTTTCAATAGTTGCGTTGATAGTCGATGGATTCGAGGGAGCGGCTGCAAATAGTTCATGTTCGAGTGATACAATATCCTAAACGATATTAATTTGCAAGAGGTTAGAATAGTGGTATAGTTCAAACAAAGAAGAACCACAAATTGGTGATATATAGTTATGGGTTAATTGCATAAAAATGACCAACTTTTGGAGATCTTTATCGAAACCCTAACTAAAATACTATTGTGCACCACGAATTTCATGTTTTACAAGGTACTATTACCAGGCATGATATCATTTAGATTTTTTAGCACATTTTTTGTTCATGCTTGTATCTCGTGAACCTTATTTTCACTTTTTCAAGCTAGTGTTTCGTTATGTTAAAGGTACTTTGGATCATGGTCTGCATCTCTTTGTCTCCAAATTTCATAACCTAACTGTTTATTCTAATGTTGATTGGGTTGGATTCCCTGATTCTCGCCATTCTACTTCTAGGTACTATGTTTGTCTTGGGGATAACTTGGTATCTGGATCCTCAAGACGCCAACCTACCATATTATGCTCTAACGTTGGGGCCGAGTACTATGGCGTTGCGGACGTCGTGACTAAGACTATTTGGCTCCATAATCTATTTCTCGAGTTATGTCTTCCTATTATGGGTGTTCCCTGTGTATACAGTGACAATTATTTGGCGTTTTACCTTTTCAGGAACCCTATGCAATATCAACATATCATGCATGTTGAACTCGACATTCACTTTGTTTGTGAGAAGGTATAGGTTGGTGTTGTTCATGTCTTTCGGTCCCTTCCGAGTACAAGAATGCTGACATTTGTATTGAGGGTCTATTACATCATTTGTTCATAAAATTCAAATCTTGACTGAACGTTTGGTCCCTACCTTTCTGATTAAGGAGGTGTGATCGATCTTGCATATCGAGAAACAGTCCATTGAGAACCACCTCTTCCCTCGGATAAATGGCGAGGGGCCTGTAAGAAAGTAATGTGTTGAAATCCGATCGACTTGACGGGAGCCGATGAGATACTCGGTGGTGTCGCTCTCACACTTAATGGGGTGTTTGGGCAGTATTTACCCAAACACCTGCTAACAAGACGATCACTCTGATAAGCGATGGTGCTTTCCTCCCCTCGCTTGCTGCTCCTCTCCCATAACTTTGTTCCGTTACTCTCTAGGTGGGACCTCGGGGTTCGGCTCTAGAGGCTCTAGACCCAAGCACTTCCCGACTGAGCAGGGGACTTTTCCAAGCCCTGTTTCCATCACTTTCACCCGCCAAAATTTCTCTGGCTGACCTTTCCTGGCCATGTCACCACCCGGGTATAGATTTTGGCCCAATTCCTACTGTTTCCACCCTCCCACCTTTCTGCTTCAGGATCGGGTTCGAACACGCCTTGGTAATGTTGTGGACTGTATCTTAGGGAGGTGGTGGGAACTAGAGCGGGGGAGACGATTGATGTGGTGGTGGGGAGGCAATTGGGTACCCTTCCCCATAACATTGCTCTATGCAGATGAATGTTATCCTCCTCAGGACCTGAGAAAAATCTAGGTGTGTCATTGGGAGCTGGTGTCAAAGTGGTGACAAGGTCAATTCTTCTTGCCGTCGAGGTGGCTAGAGGGGATTTCCTACGAGGGTGACGATCAGGGTGGCCACAACCCGTTGTTTTTGTGAATTTTTACCCCCTCAAGTCTCGAGCCACTTGAAAATAGTCGCTAACGGTATGCCCCTGCCCACAACAATCATTATAATGGTCGAGAAGTTTTTCATAGTTGGAATAGACCATGACTTGACATTTTCTTCCTTTTTCTTCCTTGGTGAGGAGAAATTGGCGATATATAAGGTTAGATAATTGGACCCTTATCCGGTCTCTGAGCAGACCACCCCAGGCATGCCTCGTGGTGTCAGTGTCCATGTTTAGGAAACACCCTATCTTATTTTGGACCCTTCAACCCACAAGCTTATCTCGAGCTCCAAACGGGAGATGATGGATGCGGACCCAGAAAGGCATGAGTGAAGGGGATCTCGTTCGGTGATATTAGCATATCCATTTGCGTCAACGACATTTGTGAAGAATGGAATTCTCGTGGCTCTCCATCAAGGACATTATGCAAATGTGCAGAAGAAAAACAAGAGGAACGTGTTGGTCTTAGTGCCCGTAGTTCAATCATAGACATCCAATTGTATATATCATCGTTAGTAATAAAAGTAAGCGGCTTTATGTATTACTTAAGTGTTGGGGTAATATATCGATGTGTGTTCTGATCTATGCCCACCATGCGAATAGAACCATAGACCGAGATAGATCACACTCGATGGGTCCCTAGTCGACAAAGCTTC
>JAYMSV010000026.1:0-28400 GCA_036897745.1 Erodium moschatum
TGGTCGGAAGATGCTGTTCATTAGGTCCATGAACGCTGCCGGTGCGTTCATCAATCCGAACGGCATCACCAAGAACTCGTAATGTCCAGCATTCTTGAAATTTTTTTAAGGTAAAACCATCAGGGCATGTTCCTTTATCAGCATTATAAGCCATCTTTTCTTGCAAAGTTTCCTCTTCTGTAATAGGACTTTCTGACCACAATGATTGCTATATGGTAAGAGAAGAGAATGGGAGTTCAAATAATAGAATATCTGAGGGTGATGGTGCAATAAATCTTTTAGCAAAGTGGGCTGCTGCAGCTTGCTTTATCTTAGAAGGATCAGTTAGAAGCACCTGATTGTCCCAAATCATAGAGATTATTTTGTTTGTATCTCTAAAGTTAGCCATCCTATGAAAAAATTTAGAACCTTTATCACCCTCATCAAACCATTTTTTCTTGTGTTTTGACTCCAAACTTTTGACAGCAATTTATAATTCTGAATCAAATCTACTGAGTATGCTCCTCTAGCTGAGCATTCTGTAGAGGATAAGGGTCTGCTTTCCGCTAATAAATCAAGATCATCAATCAACCAGGGATTCGGGAACTTGAAGGGCCTTGGCCCCCAATCAACCAAATCATCATATAGGATCAGAGGCCAGTGATCTGAGATGTTTCTTGGGAGGCAAGCCTGAGTTAATGAATTAAATTTGACTAGCCAGTCTTGAGAAATCAATAATCTGTGTATCCTGAATCCTTTGGATTGAGAACCAAACCATGTATATTTTCCTCCTTTGCGAGGAAGATTGATGAGTCCCAAGTTGAGAATGAACTCTTGCAATAATAGCATATCTGCACCTCCTCCTCTCTGGCTAGTCCTTTCCTCAACTGAGGTAAAAGCATTAAAATCACCACCCAATAAAACCAACACATCTGCAGAAAGTCTTGAGACATAGTCCTGCAACTGAGCCCAAAGATTCCTTCTACCTGAAGTACAACTTGGAGCATATATATTAATGAGACAACATTGACAATTTAGTTCTGTTAAAGATCCATACAACAGAAGAGCCCCATCTAGTTTGACTGTATAACTGAGAACAAAATTTTTTGTTTTCTAGATAGAAATGACCCCCCCCCCCCCCCTCAATCCCCTTGCCGGCGAACCTCTCCGGCATCCGGGTGGACGCGATCAAGTTCCGGTGCGGCAGTCTCCGGCGGTACGGAGGGCGGGTCAAGGAGTTCAGTTTGGGGGTAGGTGTGATCGTGGAGCCATGCGTGGAGAGGGTTATGCTGGTGAGGCAAAATCTAGGAGAGAACTGGTCTTCTCTGTTCTTCGCCGATTTTGAGCTCTCTGGGTACCAACTAGTGTCCCCTGTTCTGGGCCTTCTAGCTTACAATGCCGAGACCGACGCCAATTTCACCGACGCTTTCGATCTCGGAATCGTCGTCGGAGAAGAACCCATTAAAATAGACTTCAGAAACATCACAAAGATCGAAGCTTTATCGGGAAAAGCACCGATCTGTGCTAGATTTGAAGGTGACGGCAAGGTGACTCTGACAAATCAAGTCTCGCCTTCAGTGTGCACAGCCCCGAAGCAGGGCCATTTCGGGTTGGTGGTGGAATCGCCGCATCTGGATGTTGAGCCGCCGATCGAGAACCAGAGCAAGAGGATCAGCCGGTGGAAGGTGGCGGTGGGGAGCTCCATCGGAGCTGTAGTGGGTGTCGTTTTGCTGGCTCTGCTTCTGGCGGCGATGGTGATTAAAGAGAAGAAGAAATCGAAAATGGAGGAATTGGAGAGGAAGGCTTATGAAGAGGAGGCTTTGCAGGTGTCTATGGTTGGGCATGTGAGAGCTCCGATCGCCGCCTCCACTCGAACGACTCCGACGATCGAGTACGAGTACAGACCACCTCCCCTCTGAATAATTCATGTTAATTACTGTTATTCATTTGTAAGATTAGTAGACGAACAAGGACCTTGTTGAGTACAATCACAACTCTGTTGTTTTCATTTTACTTTTCCTTGCTCCTTCTTCCGATTCTTTGTGCAGAGTAGGGATTGGGATTTTTAAATTTTGTAGGGGATGTTGTGAATTGTGATTATGTTTGTGTTGCTGATTCACGAATTGAATCGTAAGTGTATTACTAACCAAAACATGTTTGTTTTTATGGGTTATATGCATCTAATTCTTATTTAGTGTTCCAGCTATTTGCAGATGCAGAGTGCTTAAGACCTTCATCATTTTGTATGGTAGTTTAGTTTCTTTTCCTTGAAGTCCAAGCAAGGCAGTCAAATTAAAACATATAAAAAAGCTCACTGGTGCTGTTGTTTATTATGATGACTTCGGTAGTTGTATTAGTGGGGGAGGGTCTATGTTATGATGGCTTTAGAAGGTGCATGTTCCTGAAAGTAAGTTCAACAAACAAAAAAACTGGATGGTCCCAGGATTGTTTATGACTCGGCCTGTGACTTATTTTGCATTTTAGATCGATAACAATTTAAATTAAAAATTAACTAATGTCTAAAGTTTTGAACCCTAATTCTTTCACTTTTTTTAGGTTGGTTGGAGTGACGGATAAACGAGCCACCAATGCATCTAAAATGTGGTAAATTGAAAATGGGGCCATTTGTCTTGCCGTCTTGGTCTTTGAAAGATCGAAATGTCTAATAGTCACAAAGTTACAACTATGGTTATTTGAGAACATGCCGTCTAGTCATTCTAATTTTTTATTCATTTATATGTGAATCGATGAGGTGGTATTTGGAGAACTTCCAGTAGACTGTCGTAGAGGCGCTTTTAGAGCACCTCCGATATGATTCTAGCCATCGTGGGATTTGTACTCCCGGTGGCAACCTGGTGCTTTGCCCATATACTCTCGGTGGACCACCATCTCTTGGAGAAACGAGGCATCGAAGCTTGCTCGTGGTAAAGAGATGTGATCTGGGTGCTACCGGCAGGGGGTGGTTCGAAGTGGCGATGACTCTGTCCAGCGAAGTCTGTGTTTTCAATGGTACTCTAGGTGCTCTGCCTATGTACGCTCAGTTGATTACGATCCTTTAGAGGATCAAGGCGACGATACTTGTTGATAGCGATGGGATGCGGTTCAGAGGCTAGTTCGTGATCGTCGGTTCTTGCATTGGCCTGAAGCAGTACATAATAGACAATGATTATCCAGGATTTCAAGTGGAGCATAAAGGGATATATTTTTTTATCAGAGAGAAATAAATGTATTAAAAACGAAGGTGTGGCCCAAGGAGTCACAAACCAACAAACCAAAGTCCAACAAGAAGTCAAAGAACAAAAACGAAAAGCAGGGAAAGAAAATAAAGGAATACCCCGACCTCCGTCGAGACCCACCAACCAGACTAACAAAGGACGCTCAAAGTCTCGACAGTTGGATTAGGAGAAAATGAACCTCAAAGGACCGCACGGGTGGATCCTCTGGCCTCAAAAAGGCTAAGTAATCCATGCCCCATCTGTCAAAAACAGATGGTTCAGCCCCAAACCGCGACCTCTAATAGGAACCCACTAAGTCCAACTGAAGAGAAGAGCGACCTCAGAGAACATAGAAGACGAAGACATCACCGAAGACCGGAGAGACTAGGAGCAAAAGACCCCAAACAAAAAGGAGGTCCTCATGAGTAACTACTCAGCGAAGCCATCGGAGACTCGAGTCACTCGAGGATTCATTAATAAACCTTACACACCGAACAATACAAACGTTACACCTACCGATAACTGTTTTTCAAATGTATCCTCCAAGTTAAAACAAGAGACAAAACTGCTAACATTACAATGAACAAGATCAAAATTGCTTTATTTTATTGAGTTCACAAGGTATACAATGAGATTCGAACACAGACACACACCTGTTCCGTACACCATTATTATATATTTATATATCTATATAGAACAAATCCCAGACCAAGTGGGCATGTTCACTCTACATTTATACCCTCCTTGTCCTTGTTGGGCCTTATTAGAAGATCCAGCTTTGTCAGGCCCAGTTTTTAAGAGCTGGGCTTCAGAGAAGATGCTATTTTCTGGCCCAGTGATTCATCAGCCTGTACCCACCAAAATATATAACACAGTTTTATCAACACCCTTTACAACAGTTGTTGATCAGAAGAATACAAGAGGTAACCAATTTATCTAACCTGAGACCAGTACGAGATCCAGATACTGTGGATCTCCTGCGTCACACGAGGATCCGATAGAGCCCCGACCCAGCGATTCACGAATCGTTCCTGCCTGCACGCACATTTTTGCGATTCACACCTTCACTTCAAGGGATAATTAAAAAAACTTATTTCCGTCTGCATATACGTTATATTTGACGGAATTTTAGTCACGTGACAATCACATGACATCATTTTCTTTTTCTGAAAAGGCAACTTTACCTTTTGCATTATATGTGTTTTGTTATTTGTAACCCTTATGTTTATGTGTTTTGAAATTTAAAACCCTTGTGTATTCATTTTTCTAGGGTACCTTCGACTTTTTGCAAAAAAAGGAAAAAGTTAACCCCGTCAATGCATTTGTAGACAAGAAATAATTCACTGTAAGGTTTTTAAAAATAATTCACTGTGGGTTTTTGTTTTTAACAAGAATAAAGGGACCATGGTTACCTGTCTGCGGGCCAGGATCGGTATCGTTCACCAGCCTGTTTGAAGTTGTTCTCCTTCTCGATCATACACTGAATTAAACAAAATAATTTCATCTCAACGACAGTATACTGAAACTAAACTGAAAACAATATTTTTTTTTATCGGCAAAGCATAATTTATAAAATCTTCTCCTTCCAAAACGGAAACAGAAACCAGATCCTTGAAATAGTACAACAAACTACAAACACAGAAAACGACATGCTCTCACCCTGTCGCGCCTTCCAGACAGGACGGCCGGAGGAATTGGAGTCTTCTCAGCGTGACGCACTTTATCGTATCTCGACGGGAAGTAATTCACCTACAATAACTTGATTTAGAAGCAATGTTTTTAAATCTAAACATAACAAAAAAGGAGGGAAACAGAGTTAAGTCACCTCCTCATCTCTCTGCATAAAATTCATAAGTCCATCAAAGTGATTGTTGTGATGCTCATTCCTGGGCGCATTAGCCGGGAGCTGAAGGTAATTCGGGCCAAGGCGATGCCTCTGCGCATCGGCGTAGGAGAAAACCCGAGCCTGAAGCGACTTATCATCAGAATAGTAGATTCCCGGAACCACAATTGCAGGGCAAAATGCAAGCTGCTCGTTCTCCGTAAAGAAATTATCAACATTCTTGTTCAAGACTAATCGCCCGACTGGCTGCAGAGGCAGGACGTCCTCTGGCCACGTCTTGGTAACATCGAGAGGATCGAAATCATAGTCATTTTCGCGATCAGGATCGATAGTTTGGATGAATAGCTTCCACTCAGGAAATGTTCCTGCTGCAATTGAGTCATATAAATCTTTGGTGGCATGGCTGTGGTTGGCTCCCCCAACCTTGATTGCCTCATCCTCTAAGAGGGACTTGACTCCACAAGTGGGTTTCCAGTGGAATTTGACATAATGTGGCTTCCCCGCCTTGTCGATGAGCGTGTAGGTGTTGACGCCAAATCCTTCCATGTGACGGTAGTCCTGTGGGATGCCAATGTCGTCGAAGAGGAAGGTGAACATGTTCAGGCTCTCCGGGTGGTGGGAGAAGAAATCGACGATCCTCCAGGTTTCTTGCTGGTTGGATTTAGGGTTTGGTTTGAAGCAATGCACCATGTCCACGAATGAAATCCCATCGCGGATGAAGAACACTGGCATGTTGTTCCCCACCATGTCGAAATTTCCCTGTAAAAAAATCAACCTTATTAATTGAGTGTAACTCTGAGCTTTATAAGTAGTTTTTTATTCTTTTATTTAGTAAAAGAGAAAATGTCGAATTTTTTCTGCGTTAGCGTAAAAAGATCAACCTTATTAATTGGGTGTGACTCTGACCTTTATAAGTAGCTCTTTATTCTTATATTTAATAAAAGAGACAAGAGAATGGGAATACCCACCTCTCTAGTGTAGAACTTGACTGCGAATCCCCGGGGATCCCTTATGGCCTCGGGGCTGCCACGCTCGTGGACAACAGTAGAGAAGCGGACGATGACGGGTGTCTCGACCCCGGGAGCTCTGAGGAAGTCGGCACATGTCAGGTGGGAAATATCGTGAGTGACCTCGAAAAAGCCCTTGGCGCTCGCTCCCCTGGCGTGGACAACACGTTCCGGGATCCGCTCCCTGCCGAAATTGGCAAGTTTCTCCACCAGATGGTAATCCTCAAGGAGGACAGGCCCTGCCCAAAACCAGTGTTAAAGATCTCAATGCACCTTAACATTACAAATAAAATGAATCCTTAAATGAGGACCAGATAAGTAAATAAACTGTAGTTACTACAAACTCATAAAGATAGAGAGAGCAAAGAAAAGGGCATTGTCCTTGAATAAGCGGTTACGGGTTTTTAGATCATCCACAGTAGGATTAGATCGATTCGATCTAATCTCAGTCTAATTAGACGAAAAGTAGAGAAAAGGTGGGTCGAAACTATTTTTAAATTATCATATGCCACGTGACGATTCGCCATAGGAGAATCGGACATTAGACCCGAATAGACGGTCGACGAATCTGTCGACGGGCTCTTCGGTCTAAGCCCACGAGTCTGCGAATTTTTGGGTTTTTTCCAAACAGAACTGATTCGACGCCTCTATTCATCGCACATAAGACCCACTGTGGATGGTCTTAGACGTATCTCAGCCTCAAACCAAAAACGAAACGATGCTGGCTAGGAACGGCCCAACTAGAGGCCCAACATTAAGCCCAAAACTGTGATTTACTTATAAATACCTCTTGTACCAACAGTCAATGAAGAGTTATTGTTCCAAACTGGAGCACCAGAGTTAGTAGTCCAGAAAGGAGAATTGTAAGCACTTGATGGCATTTGCTGCATATCACATTGAGTAAATAGACCACACAATTAGTAGAAACTGAATTAAAAATATATCAACAGTGAAATTATTATAACATATTCTTCTATATTTCCGATTTTAATTTTTTGTATTGAAATCTGTGTAGTAACGGGGAAACCGTAAAATCTAACTTTGCATTATGACCCATTTTCTGAATCCTAATTGCGTTTGACCTTTGATGATAATTTATAAGCGTAAAGGTGACGAAAACCGTCTAACTTCACGGGTGTATTTGTTTGAATATCCCGACCTTTAAAATGCACAAGTTTTTGGTAGTTTATGCAATGAAAGGTCCATCATAGTTTGAACGTGTAAATGAGAGAGGTGATATTGAAACGGGCACCTTGTAGGGATCCATGGCGATACGAAGAAGAGATCGTGGAGCGACCCTGATCGAAAATGTTGATTTTTTTTTTCTCTTTGTAATTTCTGCAACGCTTTGGTTGTGATTGGCTTATATAGGAGGGGTTGTGAAGGACTCGTGGAGTTCCGCAAATATCCAAATGAGAATCATACATGTACGGTCAATTAATTCATGAGATGCGACTTTGTCTCAAATGCTTTTACCAATAAATTGATAGGTTTGCCGACATTTTCGACATATATGAATTTAACAAAAATACATTTTTCGGTAATATCGATATATTTCTTGGATTACTACGCAGTTTCGTCTAAATTAAGAGCATGATCTTTGAGTCGTGAAAGAATAGTCAATCATGTTTTTCTTTTTAAAAGCGAATAGTCAATCATGTTGATGTCTGATCACAGGTCGCGCAATCTCGTAAAGCTTATACGGAACAGTCTGAAGGGAAGACTATCGATGACATCTCGGAAGGTGATGAGTGGGTCACCGTTGAGAGTTGATTGTCGAGTTTTTTTGGCCCTCAATTTTGGTTTTTCGTTTTTCTAGGACACGTTGTCCCACGATCTAGGATAAATTCCTTTTGAGTGTCCGTCTGTTGAGCTCTCCTTGTAATCGTTTTCTCGGGGCTTACCCTTCAGATACTTTCCTGCTTAGAAAGTAATCTTTTTCTAATAAAAAAAATGTTCCAATAAAAAAAGTAGGATTAAAGGAAGTGGTCACCGAAGTAAAATGAATATTAATGATTAAAGACAAAGGAGACTGAGAGACGTAGAAAACGGTCACTCAAAAAAACGATCAGAAAAGCAGAATTCTTCTCTCCCGTGCAGACAAATGAAGCAAGAGTTAAGGTTCACAACTTTACTCGACCGAGTAACGGTCTTTAGCGGAAACACGAGCGAGATTTCAAAGACTTCTTCGTAAATGTCCTCACCATGGCCTGGTGCTACGACAACCGATGCAGAACCTAATCAATCAGTCAACCTGAGCTGAATGCTTCATCTTAAGGTTCATTTGATGAAGAACACGTCAGAAACAGTATTATGACAATGTCCAGCGGTGATTGGCAAGCGGACGGAGGTACGACAATACCACTTCACCTAAAGTAATCAGTCGTTCAGACGAACCCGATGATAAAACAGGTAGAGTCTCTAACACGGATTCGAAAGCCTTCAGGATCCAAGACGATCACATCCTTTCGATCTCGTCGAAAGACTAGATCCGAATGGAGAAATGAATCGATTACGTGGAAGGACCTTGTTTTATTAAGAGTACAAAAGTGAGGATTCAAAAGAAGTATCAAACTAACAAGTTATGTAAAATAATCATTGTCCGAATTTGCTTGTTTAGTAAGCATGCCACGTGTTAAGAAAAGCATCTCCGACGCTCCCATGTGTTGAGAAGCATATTTTACAAAAATGGCTTATAAAGGCAATGATAGATCGTGGAGCGCTGATCACCCAATTTGAAAAGCCGATCTATAATGCAAGCTACCAGCTCGTTCTTTGAGTCGTGAGAGAATCGTAAGTCATGTGGACGTGTGAAAACATATTTTACAAGTTCGAACAGCTCAGCTTGCTCCAGCAAAGACATTTGATGATCTGAATTTGACTTCAGAAGGTGAATAGTGGATCACCAATGAGTGTTGACCCCTTCATTTGTGATCGCTTTTTTGATTTTCTGTTTCGGGTTATGTTCCCGCAGCTCATTTTGAGAGATCTCTTGTAATGTTGTCTTTAGATTCGACCCTTTCTGAGATCTTTTTTTATTAAATTTTTTGAACTTATCAAAAAAATGCAAACTACCAATTAAACAAAAAAAAAATTAATTTAATCTAAATTAATTACTTTAAGGTTTGAGTGGATAAAACATTTATTTTAAAAAAACAATAGTAGGTTTTACGGCCTATAATCTAAAGAATATGAGGTCAAGTGTTCCGAAAATGTCATTAAGATGGGCTTATACAAAACTTACACATACGATAATTTATACGAAAAGGATGCGTCCCACAATTTATATTAGTATCCGGAGAAGAAACGAAAGTGTAATTTCAATAATAAAGATAGCCGATTAGAGAATACTGAGAACGATTCCCTAAGATTGAGATACACTCCAACATCTAACTGGGAACCTATGTAACAACGGAAAAAAATTGACGAGCACATGTAACCAGACACGAGTAGCTAATGTTAGTACAATCTGGATTGCCTCTTCACGTGAAAGGGAGCTGGGGGCCCGACCCCCAAGCTGGTGTGAGGTTGGCATCCAACCCCCCATCTGATACCTTATCCAGTGAATCATATCCCTTGGCGACACTATTTTGCAAACCTCCCCGTTGAGTCTGGATCTTTCAGCGCCTTCTAGACTAGTAAATATGGGTCGAGGTTCAGAAATCCAAAATCCCGCTTCTTCGTACAGGCTTTGACCGCATAATCGACCAGAAATAGCTTTTAATGCAACATATATTTTTCTGAGAGTAAGAAATATTTTTTGTTTATTTTAGAAAAGCACATGGTAGCCGTTAAGCGTGAGCACGAGAAGGGGACACGACTTTAGATCAGAAGAGATCGTACGGCTAGAAATATACTAGCCGTTAAAATTTCAAAAAAATTGGTAGAGAAAGCATCTCTGCGGACATATATCCGATTTTTCAGTTCTAAAATTCTCAAATCTCCCATTTTTCTCAGCCCAATCTCCTTCCACCACAGGTCTTAAGAACCAGTGAGTGAGTGAGAGATCGGTCCATTGCTTCCATCTCCGGAGCTATTCGATCTGTGAGTTGATGAACAAAGCACCGGCTTCGAAGAAGGGGAAGCTTGGGTTGGGAACTGCAAGTGTTCGATAAAAGTCCTCAAAGAAACTTGACTGGATCGATCGGGTCTGGGAGGTAAGATTTTCTGTTTTCGCGATATGGGTTTCGTCTAGATGGGTTATTTTAGCTTCTAGTTGTGGATTTGAGTGGGGAGTGTCGTTGATTTGTTCGGAAATTGGGGGTTTGGTTTTCTGAAGCTGTTTTGATCTGCAGATTGAAGAAATGGCTGGATTAGATGAGAACTATCTAGGTGCTATTGGCAGCAAAGTCGTTCCAGGTAATCGATCTAGATATGAACATCTATACTCTCTTTAGTTGATGCAATGATGATAATCTTTAATAGTTGAATCCATGAGCTGAGAAATGTCTCTCTCTTTTTTCATTTGTGAAGGTGGGTTAGGCCCGGTTGGATTCGAGTTTGCTGCGGGGGTTGGGAAAAATCGGAGAGCATTGAGCAACATCAACATGAATGTAATCGGAGATCCTCGAAGGGCTGTTAACAAAAGAAGCTTGTCTGAGTAATTTTCGTTAAACCCTATTGTCCATTTGATGATTGTTGAGAGGAGCTGGAAAGTGTTGGAGATTATAAAGTTTGTGCCTTTATGTTGCTTTCATTTGCAAACAAATGATGGGTCTTGTTATTTGAATTGGTTCATTTAGGCTCACTAGCTTGAATTAAAAAAAAATCATATTTACTATACTTCTTTTTTAAGAAAATATTGTTCAAGTGCATTGACCAGTTACTCAATCAGTAGTAGACAATATTCTTTTGTTCTTAAAATGTTTGTATTGTTATTAGTCCTTGTGCTGAATCTTCGGTATGGTGTTTATTGTTTTTGTTTGTTTAGGAAAAATTGTGCTCCACTGGCTAGCAAGCAGCAATTGAAACCTGAGGTATGCTCAAATTATATACATGATTATTTAGTTATACGGGGTAGGTGTTAAGATTGTTCCCTTGTTTAATCATGTGATAGAGAACCGAGGAGCCTGTCCAAGCAGTGCCAAATCCAAGACAGTTAAAAGACTGTACCATAGTAGACGTGGACGACGACTATGAGGAATTTGATGATACTGATGTGCCAATGTTTGTACAACACACAGAAGCATTGATGGAGGAGATTTACCGAATGGTATGGATGCCATTTGTTTTTAACTTATACTACTGTGTTCTCAAAAATTGTAGTAGCAAGAACTTTTGAGCAGAGTACCAACAATGTTCTGCTTTCTGCAGGAGGAGGTTGAAATGGAAGATGTACCTGAAGAGCCAGTTTTAGACATAGACAGTTGCGATAAGAATAATCCACTCGCAGTTGTTGAGTATATTGATGATCTGTATAAGTTCTACATGAAATCTGAGGTAATGATAATCTCCGCTATAGCTTAGTTTGTTCTAATGTTAATGTGGTATCATAGTTTATTATTAGGCAAGAATAATTGGATTCAAGTTATAAGGTGGGGCCTTCCTTCTCATATAAAAGGAGTTTCCTCCCGTTAGTTGAGTCACACAAAAAACAAGAAACCTTCTCGTTAGTAGCTATTATACGTTATATATGTAATGAATTATCCCGCAATCAATTACATGTATGGGTAATTTTGTCTAAGGAGATTGATATTGAAGTTCGTCATTTATGCTAGTAAAATGGGTTGCTTATTATTAAGTATATCGAGGCTAGATTGTCACTAAACTTTGTAACTTATAACTATTTAATTGGAGAAGCGCCATTACTTATGGAAATGTATACATAGAAATGAGCAACAAGCAAGTTGTTGGACCCGTAAAAGTTCTGGCTCTGCAACTAACCATTTGATGCCATTTGGAATATGTACTTGCAGAACTCCAGCAGTGTCTCACCAAACTATATGGCGCAGCAATTTGATATCAACGAGAGGATGAGGGGAATTCTTATTGACTGGCTCATCGAGGTACATAAAGCATCTGTATTTTGGAAAGAAATGATGGTTAATGAAATGTAGAATTGAATCACTAACACGTCTCTGGGATTTAACAGGTGCACTACAAGTTTGAACTGATGGACGAGACCTTATATCTTACTGTGAATCTCATCGACAGATTCTTAGCAGTTAAACCAGTGGTAAGGAAGAAACTCCAGCTGGTTGGAGTGACAGCCATGCTTCTTGCATGCAAGTATGAAGAAGTTTCAGTTCCAGTTGTAGAAGATTTCATTCTGATTTCGGACAAGGCTTACGTCAGAGAAGAAGTTCTTGAAATGGTACATCAAGTTGCGATCTTTTCATTTTGTTGTCATGTAATGAAGTCAAAAGCTGAATAATATGGTTTCCCCTTTTTCTAATGCCTGCAGGAGAAGTTGATTGTTAATACCCTGCAGTTTAATATGTCGGTTCCCACTCCTTATGTGTTTATGAGAAGGTTTCTAAAAGCTGCTCAGTCCAACGAGAAGGTTAGTGTCAAATTACTACCGCATGCATATAGATTATTATTAAGCATGTTACTTTGACGAGTTCTGATGTTAATGGTGTTGAACTCAGCTTGAGTTGCTGTCATTCTTCATGCTGGAGCTGTGCCTGGTTGAGTACGAGATGCTGAAGTTCCCGTGTTCCTTGTTAGCGGCTGCAGCAGTTTATACAGCTCAATGTGCTCTTAGCGACACTAAGCAGTGGAGCAAGACCAGCGAGCAGTATAGTGGTTACTCAGAAGAAGAGCTTGTGTAAGTGGAATGATTTTATATTTTAGTTGGGGAACGAGTTTGTAAAATAACGAGCTGTGTCTGGTCTGTGCGTAGGGAATGCTCAAGGCTGATGGTAACATTTCATGAGAAGGCGGGAACGGGGAAGCTCACAGGAGTCTTCCGGAAATACAGTACATCCAAATTTGGTTATGCAGCAAAGCACAGGCCTGCAAGTTTTCTATTGGAAGGGTGCTATTGAGCAACACAAGTTGCCCCGACCGAAGAACTTATCGAAACCATTTTGTAAATATTACTATCTTGGTTGTGTTCCAGTACAACTTGATCTGCACTTTAAACCTTAGTAAGGTCAATCATTGAATGTGAATCTTTATTCAGTGTGAAGTCTCCTTAGAGCTCCCTCTTCTGCATAACTCTAATTTTTCTAGAGGTGAAGGGTTTTTTAGAAGAAAATTTCCGGCTTAACCTGGGGATTTGAGGATGATGTTTCTTTGCTGACAAACACATTAGGTATGATTTGGCCGGAGTGGCACCAACTGGACAAGCTTGTCTCGTTGATTTTTTCTTGCCATATCGATACCTCAACCTTCAATCCTCATACTCGAGTTTAATGCAGATAAGAAAACCTATAATGGGCACTAACAACTGAAAAGGCGAAAAGCTCTGAAGCAATAACAATAGGAAACCACAAAAAATCAGCAAAACTTTTTTTTTGGAATCGACTTACCCAAATGAACAAGCTAATATTGCGTTTGTTTTCTAGACTTGCTTCGTATATTCTGAGTCATGAAAGTCTATTCAATTCAAACAAGGAAACACAATTTGTACATAAAACACGGATAACAATTACTTCAGTATGTTACTGCATTCATGTTGACACCAACAGCTTTGCAAGGCCTTTAAGATACTCGACAATTTCTGATCCTCCAAGCTTTGAGCTTCCATAAACTCTATCAACAAAAGTAATTGGAACCTGTAAACAATTATTGATACAAGTTAAAAATTAATACATGAGCAAGTAGAACTGCTTTATATTTAACATGAATATTTACAATACATGAACTACTACAGCAGAAGCTAAATGAATATGAAAGATATTCAGATTCAATCCAGTTGTTCTAATTTGGATTATTTTATGTGTGGTTATGTTACGGATATATAAGGGGTCCCATGACAAAGTATACATCGATTGTAATGAGTTCTTCATCTTACTACTTGACTTGTTTAGGAGATTTGATATAAATGCACCATCTAATTAACCAGGAAAAAAATGACTGGATAATGTCAGGAGCAGGGCTGCCTATACCGTCAGATGAGAGGTCATGATGACAATTATACAACAGGAAATTTGTAGGCAACATACAAGGTTCAAACTATAAGTGGTTTAGTGTGACTGTATAAAGATGGTGATATTACAAATTAAGCTAGATATTCAGTACTGTCCATGAAGAGGCCAATTAAACAATGAAACTTGTAAGCAAAGTAAACTAAAGCGAGAAAAAACTACATGCACGTTAGACTAAATCTCGATTGCATGCAAGACTCCAATCAAACTCCACCTTAAACTGTTAAAGTTATTTGGTATCAGACTTGAACAACTAATTACACTATTTACATCCACATATTTTTCCTATTATATCTTGTTCTCCTAGGGTGACTATAGTCTGTGACATTTCATGAAATACTCCCTCTGTTCCACAATAAGTGTCCCATTTTCCTAAAATGAATGTCCCAAAATATGTATCCTATTTCCACTTTAGTAAGTTAATTGACTTTATGTTTTGGGCCTCGTTGTTGGGCTTTTTTGGGCTAACTTTTTATGGCTTTCATTTTTTCTGATAATAAAAAAACTATGGATTACCAATAATATCCATGAGTTCACTTCTTCACTTTAATTCCAGAACAGTAGATCTCTGGGAAGACCATATCATTAAACATAAATATTACCCCATCACACTGATACAACCATGAAAAATGTATTTACATGGGCTATGGAATGATCCCATCATATGAAAGAGACAGTAAGATTAGACCGACGACCATATACACCATCTATCCACATGCTAGTGTACACACAAAATAATCAGACGCTTTACTTTACTATCAGGATCTAGGTGGGAGGAGTCACTCTTAATTTTGATAACTAAACTTACACAATTTTGTAAGTTGGATTATTAGACGCAACAAAAATTAATCGTACCTCTTCAATTCGACATTTTTCTCTAGAGGCTCGAACAATCATCTCCATTTGAAAGACGTACCCCTTACTCACACAAGACTTGATAACTTTATCAAACACTGGTTTCTTATATAGCCTTCAAAACCACCAAGAAAATGACAATATTGAAACCACGTATGACATAACTGAATTCCAAATAATAAAAATAAAATTCATACCGAAAAGATCCAGTCAAATCTGATACACCAGGCCACAAAAGTGTCTGTGCAAGTACATTAGCTCCCCTACTTGTCAGTTTGCGCATAAGGTTCCATCCATGTACACCACCACCTTTAACATAGCGAGTTCCAGTGACTATATCTGCATCATTCTCCAGCTGTTTCCTATATAAGATATTGAAAGAGAAAGATGGCCTCATAACTCATAAGGATTCAAGAAACTAGGCATCTTAAGTGGAATGAACAATTAATCAAAAAGAATCTTACTTGATGAATTTTGGCAAGTACTTTGGCTGCAAAACGGAAAACTAAATGTATCAGGAATAAGAACCTGTTACTAAATGACAGACATGAGAGATAAGGATGGTTAAAAGACTCTATGGACCAACTAATAAACTCAGCCAAGTATATCCACTGTGCGTGCTGAAGGAAGGTCTAAAGAATATCAAGTGAGACTACTGCTATATCTAAATGGCAATTATGTGTCTTGAATGTGATATTTATAATCTTCAATAAAAATATTTTTTCTAGTGGATCTGTTCTTATATCACTGAAGCACTTACATGGTGTGATAGATCCGCATCCATGATTACAATAAAATCGCCAGATGCATGCTTCAAACCATGAGAGTAAGCCGTACCTGAAATAGAATGGCATCAAATGAAAGTTGCTACAGTTGTGTCAAGGAAGGAAGGCATAATCACATACCTAACCCCATCTTCCTAGGCCTAGCTCTCAATAGCTGCCATTTTCACAGAGGTAAAATATTAGAGTTAATGACAAGCAAAAAAAAATATAACCAGATAATAAGAAAAAATATAAACATGCTCCTAAAGAACTTAATGACAGACCCCAGTTTGACACAATACTTACAATGCGATCTTCACCGTATACTTGCTGCAGCTGCTTTATGACTTCTTGAGTACCATCTGGACTCCCATCATCTACTATAATTAATTCAAAATCAACATCCCTAAACCAGGCAGAAAAAAGGTACCTTCAGTTCACTTGCAATACTCCAAATGATTACACAGTCAGAACTAAACCACGGAAAGGTGGAATACACTATCAAGTAACAAAAAAAACAAGAGTACACTTCTCTACAATAGAAAACAGAATTACGAACATCAACCTCCTAAAATCATCTACTGGTCCGCCACCTAAATATCAGAAACTGTTTCCTCCTGGACTATTAAACTTTAAACAAGCCGCCAATTATTGGCCAAGTCCTACAGTACCTCCTAACTTACACATAGGAAAAAGATAAGCTTCTTTGTCCACGTTCAGGCTCTAATTGAAAGGATGTCCAAAGTCAAATGCAGCAGAAAATAACAAACTGTTGCACCATCTCCAATCCTAATGACTTCAATTTCTTACAAAAAAAACCAACAACTTTGAGGCTTTTAGCTAGTACCCATTTCCATTAATCCCCATTATATACTGAAATTAGTGTCTGATTTTCATTTCAATTCACAATTACAGTAATTTATTTTATTTTTATGCCATTTACGAATCAAGCTCCTAAAAAAATCAAGAGAAATTTACCATGCCAAGATTTCTCACATACACATTCCTCCCTCTAATGATAAGATTTGTTCTAATTGAACTGAAACAAGCTTCGGATTCATCGAATTTAGAGGAATTAAACACGAAGAAATCAAACAAAACTGGTCAAATTGAAGCCGGAAGAGGAACAGATGAACAATCGCATCAACGGAGGCGATCGGAAATCGATAACGGAGAGAAGAAAGAGAAGTGGATCGTTACCGGAGGTGCTTGAAGACGAGGAAGACGAAAAGAGCAATGTTGAGACGCTCGTTGTAGGTTGGGACTATTATACTGTATTTGTAGTTCCCCTTCAGTACCTGATGCTCCTCCTCCGCGACCGCCATTGATTTTGCTTCCGCTTCTTCTTCTTCGAGACTGAGACGCGAACACGGAGAGAGAGAGAGATCGACGGAGACACCAACCCTGCTTCGCTTTCGCAAATTCAGATCGCTCCCTATGCTTTGACTCTTAACCTTCTCGTTGTTGCTCTGTATTTGCTTCGCAGTCACGGAGTTGATAAAGGCCCAACATCTATATCTGGGCCTTTTGTTTTTATGATACTGGGCCTCCCAGGATTTCCTCAAAAGCCCACAGTCCATGATGGTGATTTGGAAAATGGAACGTCGTAGAGTAAGAGCATCTCCAACGCCGGTGGTAAGGCTGGCGGTGCTGATGGGGAGAAAACGTCGGCGTTTTGCTGCTGGCGGTGAGGGTTGGTGGTAAACTCACCATCGGCACGAACCGTCGACGGTAGGAAAATTGTGAAGAAAATTGCACGAATAGCCAACACGAATAGGCTAGCATTGGAGGTTGCTGACTGTTGGTTGAAATACTATTTTTTAATCGAACAGTCATCACCAACAAGCTAACATTGGAGATGCTTTAACGAGTTGAAATTATCCATGAGTTTTCATGGACAACCCTCTCAAGATAATGACATAAATGTCCCACCTCTGTGTCCTGGCGTAGCCCAATAGAATCTTTCTAAGAGCAGGTTCAATCGTAAACGTCGATTATCGGTTATAAATCTCCAGAACACCAATCAAATCGTTGATACTTCTACAGTTGAAGGATGATTTCATCAGACGATTTTTGGGTGAATTCATACGACCAAACTCAAGAACAGATAGAAGATGGGATGTATCTAGTTGAGTTAATTGCTAAAAGCTACATTATGTATTGTCCATTTGTGAAAAACAACCTTACGTATTGTCCATGCTTTAAACTACTTATATGTATTGTCCACGTCCCTAACTTTAACGAAATAATTTAAAATTTTAATGGAATACTCTAAATTTCGTAAGTAAACGACCATGGTAAAAAGAGAGCGTGATTATTATTTTTTTGAGCAAAGGGTATGAGTTCGATTAAACAAGAAAAATAAAAAACATACATCCGGTGCAAACAAACAAAACACAGTCTAGAGATACAACCCGAAACAATACTAGCTACTGTTCGGAATCCCCCTCTCTTAAACACGGGAAGGTGATCCGACTCACAAGGATAAACACAAACATCAATTCTACAACAACCATAGAAAAGTAGTAATCACTGGAGATACGTTCAGTAACGCCAAACCTAAGAAGCTAAATACCGCATCGAGTGACTGTCTTGGCTTGCGAGGCGACGCTCCAATTCCTCCCAGTGAGGGTGCCCTCTTAAAAACAAGAAACACGGGGGGGGGAAAGCCGATGAGAGTCGTATGTTTCTGGACCCAATGAATTTCCTTTCTTTACTGGGCCTCCTTTTTCAAGGGTCGGGAATCGGATCAGGATCTCCGTCCGTGACAAGAGAGCGTAATTTTTAAACATAAATAATATACAATGTAGTTTTTAGCCACCAGCACTATATGCCCTTGCACCAAATATTGAAAAATAAACACGGAGGAGGGAAAAAAAGCAGAACAGAGTTGGGGTTAGCTAGGGTTTTACAGGAAGAGCAAAGAGGAAGAACCAGAAACGGAAGGGAAGCCATGAGCAGGAGCTTGGGGATACCAGTGAAGCTGCTACACGAGGCCTCTGGGCATGTCGTCACCGTGGAATTGAAGAGCGGAGAGCTATACAGAGGCGGCATGATCGAGTGTGAAGATAACTGGAACTGCCAGCTCGAGAACATCACCTACACTGCCAAGGTAATGACTTCAATCCTCACTCTTCTCCTTGATTTTGTTGCTTCTCTCTGTCATTCTTGTGTGTTTATTTTGACCTTACTTTTTTTGTTTTTTGTTCAATCCATGTTTGTGCTCCTTTTTGGCCCTAGATTAGGCTGCTAGAAATTAGTGTGCTGATATGAATCCGATGATTATTGTGATGAAGTTGTGGAATTCTTATAAAATGTCACATTTAGGACACTGGGTACCTTTCAAAATCCTGTTTTGAATGGATTTGATGTGGAGTATGGCTATTTGTCACGTAGGACAGAAGTGTACTTAAGAGCGGAATTTGACTTATTTTATGATTCCTCGTTCAATCAGTTTAGAATTGATGAAGTAGCATATGGTCATGGCTAGTTGGCATTGTTCAAGACGGTCTATTAAATCACCCGATGACACGAACAAGCATACACTTAGCTACTTTCAATCCCAGAATAGGAAATCGACATATATGAATATGCAAAATCGTACATAAAGTCAAGGGAACGTGGTAATGAAATGGTGCTGGGTGTGAGGCGTTAGTTTCTCATATCTCACATAGAAGAACCAAGTTGTGGATGTTTTAATTTGATTAAGTTTATCGTATGGAGTCACTCAAACAAATTGATACAATTTGGGTTAGTAGTATAACTTCAATTGCTTCAGAATGAAAAAGTTATAATTTTGTACAATGCTCCTTGACTCATGTAGTCCTTCCACAGTTTTTCCCTTTTATATTTCTGCTCCCTGCTCCTGCGTCATTTGTTAATCTCATGTCATTTCTTTCATACTAATAAGCTCATAATTCGTGCAAAAATAAGTGTTGACATTGATATCTAGCAAAAGTTAAGGATAAATGGAGTTATGGCTTGCCCTCGACTTTCCCTCCATGTTACTGTGTACCCCATTTGCTACAATACTCATGGGTAACAACTAGCTCATATACGGACATTGTTGGTAATCCATATACAACTCATATCCTCGGACACTTATTTGGAACATGCATTCCAGGAAAGCTGAGTACTTATTTTGGGTTGCATGTCAGGAAAGTGGATCCATTCACCCCTTAATAGGCATCTTTCGGTCTTCACCTATCAACTTGAGCTCTTAGGTGGGTTGGGTTTTTTACCATAGTGTCAGATCTAGATTTACCCTCCGGTCTTCACGTGAGGATGGGGTGTTAGAGTCCCACATTGAAAAGATGTGGATCCATTCTCCACATTGAAACTGCTTGGTTCTCCTTTTTAGGAGGGAACAACAAGAAAATAGAACGAGGGAACACGAGAAGAATCATGTCGGTTCTCTCGTAGGCTATAACTTGAATTTCCCTGATCATCACTTCCTTTTACTTCAACCTTGTCTTGGTCAACTGGGCTTGACGGCGAGAGCTTGTTCTGCTCTTCCTTTGTTCTTGCATAGTCTTCGAAGATAAGTCTGCACCGGACATCTCTTGTTGTCAGGCTCTTGGGACAACCATCTCTGCTATAAAAATCACTAGTGGCAGCACTCTTGTTCATCCTCTGCTGCCTCAGCTTCGAAGCTACCATCTCTGCTTTAAACATGTTAAGGAACTTTTTGAATTGCTCCTTGAAGCCTTGACTCCAGGCTCTGATACCATTTTGTTATGGTCTCAGATGTGGATCGGAGTTATGAGATAGGTTAAGAGCTCGATTATTAAGAGAACTCTTGGATCTCATATTTATAATTGATTTAGAGCTAACTCAAGATCTATTAGAAACAACAAACATTTTTCTTAATTTGATTATCTTTTTATTCTTTTCCTATACATTATATAATGTTGTGCTTTAATTGAAAAAGGTAACAATATGCTTCCTAATTGTATTCTACTTCTACGGAAAAGAAATTACTAACTAACAAGTAATGTGCAAAATAAGGAAATTACTTAACTAACTAGTAATATGCAAACTAAGGAAACTAGCAATGCAATTATTGAATATGATGGCCAAAATGCTCGATCTCTCACCCAAGTGGCAAGTGGTCAAGTAAAATCTACCTCTTAGGATTTCTAGTGTTCAATCTCTAGTGTGGTCACCGCGTGTGGGCAAGTGTGGGGTTGGGGAAGGGGGACAGTTAACTCTTGTGTAAATTTTCGTTCTAAAATATGGACAAGTTATTCTCTAATTGTTATATGTATATATTTTGCTCGTGGCATGTTTTTTATTCTCATTTCACACAAAAAGGTGATATAAGGTCGGTAGAAATTCATGATGTATCTGGTGGATACTACAGGGGCATTGGTTATTTTTTCTGTTTTGTTACAAAATATCCATCCATGTTGTTAACTTTGCATTATCGTTTCACTCTGGTTGTCTCTTCCGCAGGATGGTAAAGTCTCACAGCTTGAACATGTTTTCATTCGAGGCAGCAAAGTCAGGTGACCAAACTATATGACCTAGATTAGTTAAATATACTGTATGTTATTTGTTCGTAGCTCACATCTTTTGGCAAGTACCTTACACGTTTCAACAGATTTATGGTCATACCAGACATGCTAAAGAATGCTCCAATGTTCAAGCGTCTGGATGCTAAGATCAAGGTACCTATGTTTTGATTTCTTTTCCCTGCAATAACCATGTGTGTGAGGATTAGAGCCAGTGACCTCATGCTTATCACATGAGGGCCCTGCCACTCCACCCTCAAACTTGTGTTATCTAACTTATCATATTAGTGCACTTCCATTACTTTTTCCTGATCCATGCTTTTTGAAACATTGAAGGGGAAGAGCTCGTCTATTGGAGTAGGGAGGGGAAGAGCTGTTGCAATGCGCGCTAGAGTAAGTTTCCCTATATTGTTTGTATTCCAATTCAGAACTTGATAGTTCGTACTGCATATCACTCTGATGAAACACAGTGCAGTAATATATTTCAACGAAGGCATTCGTTTGTCGCTTCAATTAAAATGCACATGTAACTGTAAACAAACGAGTACCTAAGTTGAAAGTAGCATGCTCATTATGTGAATTTTCATGTAGCGGTTTTGCGCTGGTAAATTAGTAGGCTTAATTAGTGTTCGATACATTTTCCATTTTCTGTGAGGCTGCATCTGAAATTCCTTGGGACATGAAGAATTCTCGATTTTCTTTCTGTGCAGGCCCAGGTTGCTGGCCGCGGAACAACACCGGGTAGGGGTGGACCTCCAGTTCGTAGGTAGACTGCTCACAAGACAAGTCCTTGTTCCGTTCCTGGAGCATTTTCAGCTAGCCAAATTGGTGTCTTCTGTTAGGATCCTTGCTCTTAACATGTTAAGAGTGGATGTAAAAGAATGAGTTGATACTTGGGTCTTCTAGTAGTATAGCTTGTCTTGTATGAATTTGTTAAGACACATGTTATTGGCTTTTCATATAACTTTTCGTATACCATCACCAGTGTAAGTTTTTGTTCGCATCAATTTACCCTAGCGTCGGTTACACATGATCGATTTTTCTGATCAAAAACCTGAAAATGATGGCTTCTCCTGTCGTTTTCTTAAACCTGTAGTAAAAAAAATTTAAACATGGAAATTCGGACATCTTCCGCAAATACTAAAACCGTCGTTGGCAACGAAACAATACAACTTTGAACAAATGGTACGCAAGTTACAAAGTAAAGGGGTGACTTGTAATTTCCTTTCACAGCAACAGCAATAAGAAAATGCTCAATTTTGCACTTCCTTACCTTGAAGACAGTTCAGGTTTTACAAGTAACCATGGTGACAACATTTGATGGAATTTTATTCCATCAAGTAGTCACTGCAGAACACATTTATGCAAATCTTTCGAAAGCAAAGGCGATGCACATTGTCAAGTTCTATGCATTGTCGTAATCTCAAGACGAAACGCAACCTAGTGGAAGTAACCGTAGAGTTCGAGGAAGCAGATGGAAAAGTTCCAAGGACTGGAGGCATCTGTAGTAGGTCCTGTAAGAAGAGCTCTAAAGAATCTGAAAGGAAGCAGAGCATTAGGTCCAACAATGGGCCATGATGCAAATTGGCCAGGCTTGCACATTGTTTGGTCATCCTCATGCACTCGCAAGTTCGTCCAGCTTCTCCCGTCCAAGGATCCCTGACACGATCCCACGTATATTTATATTAATATCAGCACGACAGCACCTAACTGCTCTTTCAAAACACGTCTCTAACCTGAAGATTCCAATATCTTATGTATGTCCGTGATCCATCCAGCCTCAGGGTGTAGTAGTTGCACATTAACTGCATTCATCAACCGTTTCGCTTATTAGCAACCCAACTATATACTACGCTATACCAGAACTCTCTATGACAATCCATTTGTAAGAAATATAATGGATTTAGAGTTTGTATAGAGAGACAACCTGGTGATCTTGACCGAGATCAACCATCCACCATGCACAGTTATGTCCATTTTCTACTCGAGGCCCGGCAAAAGATGTTCCCTAGTAGTAGTATGTGCACACTCGAGTTTAGTAAAATAGGAGTCTAAAACTTTTTGCAGGAGTGCTTATTATTCATGAATACCTGATATGTTCTTGAAACCAACACTTTGGGATCCGTATGCCTTGAAGTGGGACTGCTGGCTGTAATAGTAATTCTCTGAAACGTCCAAGTTACAAGGATAAGGTGTAAGAAAATAATCTTTTAGCTCATGATCGCCCCAAAAAGTAATCCGAGGGCTCACTTTGGCAAGAACGGGGTTGACCCACGGATGTTGACCATATGATGTGCCTGCATGGTACAGAACCCCATTGCTGTCCCCATCACATATGTAAAGGAGCTCCTTGTAACTGGATCGCCTGTGCTGGAACCTTACACTGCAAAACCACAACTGATTCTTATATCATCCTAGTCAAAATCAGTAATACGTAAATTGACTTGTGATAGAATAGTAGGCAAATTTAGGGTACATTGATTCATACTACGCGAATATTGAGGAGAAGATCATCATGGTAATATGATGAGTGATGAAACTACGCAAACCAGAACTCAGAATGCAACTGCCAGGTTCCGAATCCTATTTATATTTGCTTTTCTTTTGAAGAAACAACTAAAGCACCCAACTTTGACGGTTTGGTTCGAAATGGAAGAGATTAAAACACACAAAGACATAACAATAACATAATAATAAATACTTACCTATGATGATTTTCTGGGATTGTCAATCCTGAACTTATATAACTGATGGCCTCCTTCACCTGTGAAATCAACATACGGATATATTAATAATCATTAATATTGTATATACAATATCCACACTTGAAGCTAATTGTGTGACTCACAAGATTCTCAAAAACAGGAATTTGTCTGCTCAGGCTGCTCTTCTCCAACTGCAAGATCATTATGAGAGAACTTAGACCAGGTGACAAAGCAACTATTTTGGAAATAGTTGATTAACGTTTTTATCGAAAACCAGCGTACCTTCATAAGCAAGGTGTTTGGCAGTAAGGGAAACCGTACAAACGGTAACAAGTTATTAACCGACTGAAGCTGGTCACCGAAAATGAGTTCAGGAGTTGAATGCATCAACCACTGGTCTACCATTTCCCACCCATACAGTTCCTGGGATTTCATGCACCACATTAAGATTGCATTGAGAACTCGTTCTTCTGATGTTACTGTCAAATCCGGGTGCTGCAAAACCACATAGTCTGTTAAAGAATAGGTCGCAAATGATTATTAGACAGCTTTACCAATTTACATCTGAAAGATCTCCTAAAAGAATGCACGATGCACATGCCCAATCTTTCTTCTTGTAAATGAGGAAGTAGTTCTATATCCACAACGGACTAAATTTTGTGGTTTAGGAAAACTTTTAAGTCCGATTCTCATAAAAAAAATCGGAAAATCAGGAGCCCCGAGATTTTACTTTTGTAGGAAGGTAGATTGTCTTTCTAGATTCTGTTTTCAACTCTGCATATACTATATATTTAAGCAAAAATCCATTTTGGTCTTATGTGTCAAGGATGGAAAACAATGAATATTGTCCTAAAGCTTGCATTAACAATGAATCGAAAGATAGGTAGTTTCATTCAGAAGTGAGACCCACCTGAATGATGTTGCTAAAAGTTTCCTCATCTAACATAATGAATTCAGTTGTTGCAGTCGTACAATAGTCGAAGTGCATTGAAAATTTTCTCTCGCATGTTTCTTTGATAAGTTTACATGATGGAATCGGTGAAACTGCTTGGAGAATGGGACATACTGAATCCTGCAACAAAGTTCAACAGTTAGCCTTAAAAGCAACGACCAATTACTTTGCCAAAACTGTCTTGCTTCGTCGTCCATTAAACTTGTGCATAATACAAAAACTCTTGTTGTATGACCATCTTCCCCTACAAGAACTCCACCCCTGCATATAATGTGTACACGAGAAGTATCAATATCTTATAATTCATTATCATACAAGGGATCTCTTCTTTTGTTTCAGAAGTCCGAGACTGCACTCACTTCTCCCTTCTTTTAATTCTACTCATACAAGTAGCATACTGTAGAAACACAATTTAAATGTGATTATCACTAAGACATATAATTATATGGTGAAAAACTGATAAGTCAAACTACCTCCAATAGGCACTCTAAGAGCAATTTGCAGCATTCCTGGTGAAGAAGAGTGACTCCAAATTGATCTGCCAATAAAAGAAGCTGGAGTAATAAGGTACCATTGTCCATAGTATCTTCCACATTGAGCTCCCCGCCATACATGAATTCGAGCATGGCTTTGAACGCTTCGGGCGACACATCCCTCAAACAAACCTCAGAAGAAGTGCTCTCCCTCATTCCATTCGTGAACATCTGGCAACACAAATGTTTCTCTTAGAAACAGTTCAAATTCATTGGCTAAAGACATTTGATATGTAATAAAGATCCAATGCATGACTGTACTTTTCCATACAATGATGCTTGGCCAAAACTTTCCAGGAATAAATTAAAAAATCTGACAAATATTATAGAGAAAATTCTTTTATTTAATATAGCAGATGCAAAACCTTTTGAAGATTCAAGTATGCCCTGTCACCGTCATTGTAAAGTTTAGCTATAAGTAATACAGAAGGGACACAATGCAGCCAAAATAGGAAAGAAACGTGAAAGTGGCTCACCTTTGCAAATGGAACACTCCATAAACTAAGAATAATTTTGTGTTGCTTGGAAACATTATTGTGGCCTTCGATATAGATGTTTATGTCACTGCACTCCCCAGTTAATCGTAACTGTTTGAGTCTCTGCATATTGATGGGAAGTCCAGAGGGGAAGGCCGTACAAGAATGGGGTCTAGAACTTGGATATGTTAACTCCACATTCTTGCCTGAGTCAAATAATTTCTTGTTGAGTTTGAAACGTTCCATAGCTTCCTCACATTGCTTCACCAATGGCATCACTTCAAATTGTAAGCTCAGAGCCTTCAAGAAAACAAGTTGTGACTCTGAAACCTGTATATAAGATTGAGAAGCATTAGGTCTAATGAACTTCCATCAATTCCGTATTATAGAATGACGATTGTACTAAATTGTTTGGAATTAAACACTTGGGGCTCTCCTACGTCAAGAATCTACTTGATAAGATAAGATAGCTATGTGATTATTTACAAAGGAATAAACCAAAAATCAAACAGAAAGACGGGGGAAGGAAAACAAAAGACAAAAGCGACCCAATTTGAATAGGGTAGAAAAGAAAATACGTAAATACCTGTGTCTTGCCCGTGTAAATGTATTGAAGAAGAGAATGGAGAACTTGATAGGACACATCTGGTAGATGGATAACATCCTGATCCGACAAGCTCATACAAAAAGCACCAGATGCCCACAATATGACCTTGTGAGCAGGCAGAAGCCTTTCTTCCTCACCAACAATGAAATAAACATCAGATAATTCCCAACTCTCGAAGAAATTTTCAAGTCCCCATTTCTGATAGCCCATGTCTTCATCTTCAAATTCCTCCTCACCATCTTCCTCCCTTTTGTATTCCCCACAATCAACATGCTTCCACATGGAGATGTAGTTTTGCGTCAATGGCCAGACATTAACATTTCTATACCCAACATGCTTATCCCAGCTACTGAGCCCAACATACTGAACATTGCATTTCGGACTCGTATCCAGCCACTGGAACACAAGATTCTGAAAAGGGTACCTCCCCTTCCCAACACTAATCAGCCCATCATAGATACTAATCCAATACCCCTGAAATGCCGAAGAACAACAAAGCCCCACACCCTCTGCATCAACCACTGTTTTCCCATCCACCTCGATCTTCAAACGCCTATTCTTGTGACTACCGATAATCACAGTGTAGTGCGGGCTATTATCCCACTTATAATGATAGTGTTGGCTCCCCACGTTTTCCCTGAACACGACCGTGACATCATTGTGAGCAAACGCCTCAAAAGCCACACACCCCCTCCCAGCTTCCTGAAACTTCAAATCCTTCCCCCAAGCACACTCAAAAGGCGCCACCGTAAGGAACTTCTTCTCCTTCCCCTGAATCATCTCTCCTCACTAGAAACCAATACTACACCCCTCTTCGCTAACCTAAGGTCAACCATACACACATATATATAGATATATAAACCACCTTGACTATTCCAGAGAAGCAAACAGTCTCTCACAAATGCCAAACCACAAACCCCACAAAGTAACCACACCAGTCAAGTTGGACCTGAAAAAAATCCGATCTTTTCATCAAAATTCACAAACCCACATGCATAAAAGGCAAAAAAGTGATAAAATCTGTGCTTAAACCCCAAGTAGAAATTTTGGGTTTCAAAGATAATCCATCATATTTGACAGTTCACACATCACAATCTCAAAGCAACTTGGAAAAGGCCACAAAACCCACCACCACTTGACACAAAATCCAAACCCACAACCACTACACACCATAGATTTCAATCAGAAGCTCGCTATCAATCCTACGCCACATTCTTATCCAACAGCACACAATCAATAATCAATCCAAAGGGGAAAAAAAAAATCTGCAAATGATAAGAAGAACACATAAGCTCAGTTCAGGAGCAAAACCAAAACCCACCTCAGAAATCGATCGAAGCTTGGCGGTGGGTGTGCTCAAACATTTCATGGGACCGTCCCTGTCGTGTCGAGCTGGCACCGAATCGGACAACGAAATGGTGACGAAACGAATATTTTCAAGATCGATTCGGGAACCATAAACGTGTTTGTGTGAAATCTGTAAGAAAAATCAAAACCACCAATCCATGGAAACGGCTCTTTCGGGTTGTGTATATCTTAGATTGACCGACCTTCAACAGAGCTCCTAGATATTGTTGCGTCCTAATCGTATCGTAATCGTTGCCCATGAAAAAATAAAAATCGTTTTTTTTATGACATTAATAAAAAAGAGTGACTTAATTAGTGGTTTAACTATTTATAATCGTTGCTAAATTAACTGATGTTTTTAAGAGAATGGATAATTGCAAAAAATGACCCTCAAATGTTCGGTTTTGTAATTTGTGCCCCTGAACAAAAAAAAAGGTTAATTACAAATAACCACCCTCAAGTATACGCGATTATGGGATGTCTACTCTCATGTATTTTTTTAACTGATACC
>JAYMSV010000027.1:0-28182 GCA_036897745.1 Erodium moschatum
CAAGTGGCGCAAACCCATGATCTTGCTTATAGGGAACCGAACTCCTTACCACTTGGAACTAGTGTCGATAATAAGAGTGCTGGTTTTATCATTAGGCATTGCTCAATTCAGCTTGGTCACAAAATTTCAAAACCATAAGAATAACATAACGTATTACCCTCTAGACGTTCCAGTGAGCTCACTCAGTAGAGACAATTGCCAGGACATTAGCCCAAACAATTAGAACAAATTTTACCTGAATTTCACGGAATTTGGCCTCTTCCATAGTTAGTTTAGAAGCTATCTCTGCTACTTGTTTGTACTTCTCTTCATACTTTTTACCCTGGGACTCTGCCTGCAATACAGTTAGTGGATAAATCAATTCTTTACAAATGAGAGAAGCATCACTCTCTGCATCTTGATAAAGTACCTCACGCTTATCTGCTATTGCCCTTTCTGTGATCTCATTTAATCTGTTATCACATCTGCTTTTATACATGATCTGAAACCAAAGAACAAAGCGTGAGCAAAGGCAAGAAAATCAAAAGGAGATATTATCATCTATTTCTCCAACTCTTGTTCGGCCTCTCTCCACCAACTCTTGTTGGGTCAATATTAAAGCTCCTTTCTAGTTTAAAGGATGCCTTGAGCCCATAATACATCAATCTTAAAAGTCTAAGAATCAAAAGTTTGGTGCTCCTAGCTTCTACATAAGCAAGTGAGCCCAAATCTTGATATACATAGCTGATACATAAAAAAGGGAGATGCATTTTCAACTCAAGTTCAACCCCAACCCAAGTAAATGCAACTATGAAACACTTAATTATATGATTAAAATTATTGTTTTTTTATGCAAGTGTACTTGATAGTCCAATGATTCAACGAAATTAAAATAATGCCTCCATATCATAAAATTTCGATGTTGCCATTTATGCTGGGACAGCCATGATTGAACCACAAAGGTGCCCAGATAAGGACTAAAGGTTAGGCCCGAACCAGTTAGAAATAACTAAAGCCGAAGATAAGTTTATGTTGAATTTTCAAATGACGAGGAGATATGTGGGATGAAGAGAGCAGAAGACCAGGAAAATATATAGTCACTAACTTTATATCTCAAGAACAACCCCGTATTTAAAATGGGTCTGAAAAATAAACCCGGGATATACGAATTACAAGAATCTCTCAGCTAAATGTTACAATTCTATAATTGAGTCAAAGAGAACTGGTGATTTACTACTGGAAAGTCAACACATTCCAACAGTTCAAAGCCATGTTTGTTTCATTAAATGGTTCTGGTAAAAAAGACAACACCCATGAACACAGAAGCAGCTAGAAGAATAATTTGAGATACTGATGTTGTGCTCCAAGACGAAACTAGTCAAGGCAGAGTAAAACAACCTAAAAATACTTTAGGCAATATCTCACATAGTCAGAGTAACTAGACGACTTAAATGATGTATCAGTTTTGCATGCATAAAAGTTGATGGGCATGCGTAAGTGGTACCATGCAAAATATACAAACTATAAACCATATAGCAGGATTACGAACGATTGAAAGCCCAAGTAAGGGCCTAAGGGTAATACAGGCACCCATAGAGGGGGCATGAAAAATGAAGTATTACATTGAAATGTTTCTCTGCATATGTGTATCACTGAAAGAAAATGAAATCTAGATATGATCAAGTGCTTCCCCTAGGGCAACCTTCACAATCATATACCTAGCAATAAGAACAGTCAACCACCACATAATCTATAATGACATCCCAGAATATGACCATTCCATAAACAGCTTTCTTAGCCAAACTCGCATAATCCTCCACATTTCTTCTGATAAATAACCAACTGAAGTACACATGCCTGATCCCCGAAATATAAAATAGAAAATGCTTCCTATCATTCATAGAGCAAAAGTAACAAAAAAAGAGATCTACTCACAAGTTCCTGCATCTTTGTGCGGTAGAGCTCCATCTTCTCTTTTGAATCCAAAATTAGATTTTCTTTTCCTTCAACCTGTACGAAATTAATAAAGTGAACTGTTTTATATCCCAAAAGTACAAAAAGTGCAACCAATTCAAAGGGACAGTTATCTAAGGTGTCACATAACTCAATTCATCTATCTACTGCTGGAACATGTGCTGTTTCAGTTGCATAAACATATGCTTTCAATAAGTAATTGCATGGGAGACATGATTTGAGTTGCTCGGGTCTAAGGATTATCATATACACTCCTCTAGAAGCATATGTGGACAAAAGAGAAAAGAAAGAAAAAGGGATACAAATATAATATTGCGATTAATAAAGTGAAGCAGATAGGATAATATTAAACGATTTACAAAGAGAAGGAAGAAAAGGCTTGGGATAAAACCACATAATATAGGGAAGAAAGAAATTAGAACCCTGGCTAAAATCCCAAAAAAAAAAAAAAAACATCTTTCAACTATATCTTTTCACCTTAGCTTGAAATCAAAGAAATACCTTTCTCCCAAAATCCACTGCCTCTCTAGGCTTTGAGACTGCCGAATTTTGCTCCCCATTGAACTGGTTTGCGAAGGTGTCCTGTGATACTGGAACTCTGGTCTTCTGCTGATTAGACTGCATTGTATTATCAACCTGAGGAGGCATTCCTTGCATGGGTGGCCTCAAACCAGTTGGAGGTGCCACTGGCCGGGCACCTGGCATTCCCTGCTGCTGTCCAAAACCTAATCATAAGTAAACAGATGGTTCATCAGAAAATGGCTGACAGAGGAGATACATAAATATAAATATTAAAGACACCTAAAAGCCTATCAGGAAAAAAACGGCTAAAAATACCAGACTGGGGACCCCAAGCAGCATTGCCATAGTTGACACTAGGTTGACCAGTCATTGACAACAGTGTCTCATCAAACATGACATTTCTTGGAAGTGCTGCTGGAAGAGGACATCCTTCCCTGTATCTCTCCATCAAGTACAGAGCAAAACAGAACTCCCTCAAAGAAAGCATGCTATCATTGTCCTGGTCAGACAAGTCCCAAACCTGCTTTAAGACCTCTGTAAAAGATAAACGAAATCAAAGTTATGGCCTATTTAAGCTAATTATAGGACGGATGATGCCAAGGAAATGCATTATATTGTTAATTACTGCATTTGGTGAGGCAGGTCACATTATGTCATCCTGAAAGAAAGACTAGGAATTTGTGTTTTCAAGATGCGAGAAAGTAGTGAGTACTAACTACTAAATATATAAAAACTCTGTCCCAAAATGAATGTCTTGTTTGACTTTTTTTTTTTGCAAAAGTAGTAGTAGTAGATTTTTGCCTTGACATATGGTAACTAACTAATAGGAACATTACTATTGATAGTGGGCACTTTTTTTCTGGGACGTTCAAATTGAGGAAGTAGGACACTCATTCTGAGACAGAGGAAGTATATATTAATGCAAATATCGTATTCTATAGCTGTCAAAAAAAACATGAATGGAAACCATATCTAGTAATCAGTACACAAAACATCCTAATGTGTTCAGAAAATTTGAGAAGATCTATATTTTAAATTCTAGAACTTCAATCACTGTGGTAGTTGTATCAAAATACAACACATGCACCTGCATCTATAATTACACTATAAAACAATAAACGCATATTTACCATTTACAGTATGCATGCATAATAAGTAAACTCAAAGCAACAACTGAAGTTCAGCTCTGCGTGATGGATGATTGACTGGATTGGAACATGATCTAGATATTATATCATGTCTTATCACAAATAAATTCTAGCAAATATATATATCATGTGTTGTTCACCATCCAACTTAGTGCACAGAATCACCATCTTTAGTAATGCATGAGGAATGTTGAGAAGATTAGAGCAGCAAAAGAAATGAGAAGGGAGGTGGGGATGGGAATGGGTTAGACAGCAAGGATTATGAAAGCTTAAACTATATCTCATGAATATAGAAACTTCCAGAGAAATTTATCGTTTCCTCAGAGACCAGTGTTAAGAAACCCTTGATCAGAACAAGGTCCATACCCATAACGTGGGAATCTATAAAACTAATATTTCTAAATCATTCTCATTATGGGAACCCGGCACAACATAATATACAAATTTGCATAGGACTTTTAACATTGCTACTGATGGTTAACAAACACACACATATAGAAAGGGAGGGAAGCCTTTCAAGCTGCATGCCTTTAAATGACCTAGAGAATAGGTAATTCCTTGTTCAATATAGTAAACTTGTTCATCATTTAAAAAAATAAGATAAAAACGGTAATGTACATGGTTCTATCTCTCTTCGCATTCATTCTTCCAAAAAGGAAATCTCTAAATTTAGTGCAGGGTGTTAGAAGAAAATTACCACAGTAAGAGTATAGTGCCACATACTACAATTGCAACATTGGTCAAGCATAGTGTGTTCGTGCAATTTTAAGTATCAGAGAATGCAGCTTCAGCGTCAGCAAAAGTATTAATAAATTAAGATCAGAAACCAAACTGAAAAAATCCCTAACCTCTTGGTAGCCTCCAGCTCAGAAAAAGGTTGCGTGCTTCCACACCTGTAATTTTTCCATCTCTGTCCGAGTCAACTTCCATAAACACTTTGCTATACTTCTGAATATCAGATGGTTTCATCTTTGGCCACGGACGCTGTGAGGTGTTTGAGGGAGAATTTCCAACCCCGGCGGAAAGACCAGAAGGTGTAGCTGAAGAACTTTGAGAAGAAGGCTGAGGGGTTGGGTTCAATGATGACTGGGCTCGCTGAATCTGATTACCTGAAGGTTGCATAGAGAAAGTACTCTGTAGTGAATCAAGTGAAGTTGATTTACCGGAAGGTTGGGGCCCACTGGTAGCTGGGACAATTGCTGAGGAGGCAGGTGTGCTAGCTGAATAAGTAGGGAATGGAGATTCTTGTTTTTTTGAAGGAGCTGCAGAAAATAAATCGCCTCCAAAACCAGAGTCAGAAGCAAACCCATTTCCAGCAGCAGCCAATGCTTTAGAATCATTAGTTGTTGGCTGGAGAGATGTTGAAAGTGGAGGCTGTGGTGTTGATGGAACCATTCCCCTAGGCCCTGCTGGAACACCACCAGTCCTTGCACCCAACCAATCAGTTGAGACGTTCGGGTTTGGACCACCAGTACTAACCATATTACCACCCCTAGGGAGTTGTGAACCCAGACCCATACCCATTGGAGGACTCGGTGCGGTACCAACAGGCATGCCTTGAGGTCTCATTGCCTGGTTTTGCTGAGACGGAAAATAATTTGCACTTGGAACTCCCTGTCCTCTAAAGCCAAGATTTTGAGAAGTTGGAGCAACTGCACCCATCTGTGGGGTAGATGTAGCCACCATTGAAGGTACAGGAGGTCCAGGTGTTGCTGAAAGATTAATTTTTGGTGGAGGAATCTTAGCAGAAGCCGGGCCATATAATGCTGCCTTTACTATATCTGGAGTTAATTCCCGCTTACTCTGTGCCACGGTTACTAATTTGAGAGCATTATAAAATTCTGTCCTACCAAGAAACCCACTATGGCTTTGATCAGCGTGCATCCATATCTGCATTCATAAAAAAACAATAAATTAAATGTTTCTTTACAAAAAAATGGAAAATAGATCAATAAACAAACTTCCAATACAATATTACTCACAAGCAACCTTGCCGCATAAGGAAATAGTGTAGGATAAGAATCAGGACTAAATGCCTAACCCTTATAACAATCACTGTATACAAAGTTCATGAATCTAATAGCATAGCAAATGTCTCAACAACTCCCACACACAGGGACTCGGGGCATTGCATAGCCTTGCCATAAAACATCCCTAACTGATAGAGTAACAACCACAACCAGTAAGGGATGCATAAGTTCTCCAACAAAAACAGCATACAACATGTTAGCAAATCCACAAAACGGCATTGACATTTATTACCACTCCACCTGTTGCAATCATGATTCTGAACCAGTCATTTCAAATATATAGCTTATCAGCTAGAAAGACTACCCTTCGTGTGTCCTAACTGGCTGAATTCTAGGCTATACCTGGTTTATCGCATAGGGTTCTCTTCATTTGTCTAATCTATGACACTAATAAACAAATGCAGAACACCAATGGGCAGTAGATATCAATTTAACTTAGCAGCATAGTGCACCAATCCAGATTTGAAAGTAGCTCCACAAATCCACACTAAAAAAAAACATGAATTTGAGCCATATAACCACAGATTCATGACTTCTGCACTATAAATCACAGGAAAAACGAAAAGGGTAGCGGCAACTATAGTTGAGAGGCTCCACAAATCCATAACACAACGCTCTACAGAAAGAAAAAAAAAGGTACAGAGACGAGAGAGAACCAATGAACCTGAGCAAGGACTGGCTTGGGCAAATTGGATCCTTGGAAGAACCCCACGGCTTCGTTCCCACTGACCCTCCCATCCCCATCCAAATCCGCCCTCCTGAAGTAAGTCTCGAACAAATCCATGTTCTGCCCTTGGTTCTGCCCAGCCATTGTTCACGCAGATTCGAATCAGCTAATCCCCAAATCGCAACACGAATCTCAGATCACGCACACAAATCTAATCGGAAAAATCGAGAGAATCGGAGATGGGAAAATCCAGGCCGCAAATCTGGAGCTTGCTCCGTGGGATCGGGTCGCCGAATGGGCGAGATCGCGAAGTTGGCGCAGAGGATTTGGAGAAGGAGGTCAATTTTGTGGTTCAATCCGAGTGGGGAAGAAGAAAGGAGGACATTTCTCGCGCTATGTGCATCGGATTTGGCGTCTGGTCTCTCTCGATCCGGACTGGGGATATATTGGAAGGTCGATTATGGAACTTTTTTTATTTACGGAGTTACCCCTGTGTTCTTCAATATTGGGAGGTTCGGGTGTAGCTATGCAAAGATTGGGGTCAATATGTAAATAACCACAGTACTGTGTAGGGAAAATGTCACCTTTTTTTTATAGCATAATAGGGTATTTTATTAAAGCTTTTTTGAAAATTCAGAAATGATTATACAATAATGGATATAAGTTGGGAAGGACCGGACAAAGTTTCGTTAACATTCGGAACGTTGATCGTATAATAAAAAACTCGATTATCTTAGGTGAGACTATTTAACAGACCTTATGTTCCTCTTGTAGGTGTCTATCCTCTGATTCCATTGCATTTGGGTCTTTCAAGGCCTTCTTCCTTGGCCCGCTCGTCTAGTTTGTGGTGAGGTGTTGTTGAAACCTGTGCACCTCATCAATCCCTGTCGGGCCGATGAACCACATGATTGGGATCCCATGGAGAACCCGATAGCAAGGGGCTGCCCCAGGGAATTTCCGCAACCCTCCAACATTAGCCCCAACGGAGCTCCCTCCGGGTTAGTCAATAGATCGGGCTTTACAGCTAGGTCCCCGACATGTTCTACCGAGCTCGGATCCCGTATGAGCAGTTCGCTCCGGGGGGCACCGACCATGTGTCGTAGTCTTAGTCAAAAGATCGGACCGCATAAGTGGTGGCATTACAGGTAATAGACCAATGCTCTCGCCACATCCGGTATTGTCAGAGGTCAAGCTCCACGTCGACATTAGAACAGGCTGAAAGATCTCCCGATCGGACAACATGTTCTCGTTTGAGAGTGTTGGCTACATCTGTCATTAAGTCGAGCCCATAACCGCTACTTATTACGCTATGTCCCGACAACTTTGCGGGAAATCCAAATCGACCCACAGACGAAGAAAAAGATCGGGAGACACTCATACTTGAATTTGACCCTCACCGGTAAAGCATGGCTCTTGAAAATTGGAAAACTCCCGATTGACGGAGAGACTGGTGAATATCCATCCAAAACGGATCTTAAGGGCACCCCCATCACAGGGGCCGTTGATCAGTGAGAGCGGTAACACAACCCCCAACACTTGCCCAATAATGAGTCATGCCATCCTCGCACGGACGTCCAAAGGGATATCAAGGGTGTGGCCCTAAATTTGCATGCGATCAAATCGCAACGTCGACGCCCCCGATGGCATGTCCTCTAGAATCAGAGGAGCATGTTTGAAACTCAAGGGGCCTCCCTTACAAACGCGATCCCGAGCCGCCGCCATTACAGAGAAAACCTTGTGATTCCATGACCAATATCATTGATCACGACCTTTTTCCACACCCGAAGATTTGATTATATCCCTCAAAGCGCCTTTTGTGGTGTAAGGGTTTGTTGTGAGAAGCCTTCCTACCATACAAAACTCACGGTAAACGGACCCCACAATGACTGGCTCGACGGGGACATCAAAAACCTAGTCCCTATCCTGGAAAAGGCTGATAGCGCCTGAGCATGCTTGGAGGGACGTGACGTGATGTTCCTAATCATAGGAGGGATGGGTGAGGGATCAATTATTCTTAATGCAGACAAAGCCAAAGCGCCTTCCGTTACTGGTATACCAGATGTAATTTCGACAAGAGGGATAGACTCGATGAGAGAAGGAAGATTGGATGGGTTTGAGGAGGGCCGGTTGGAGCTTTTAACTTTCACCCTCCTCCTCGAATTGGTTACCACCCGTGATGGATATAAAAGCATCCCGAGACTCAACAAGGGCCATGGGGTGGCAGCCGAGGTGGAGGACGCTAAAAATGTCATAATATAATAGCGGGAGGTGGGCGTCGTCATGGAAACACAAAAGAACCCTAAGCGCTCGATAGAGAAAAAACCCGAGTAATTTAGTCCGTCTTTCCTAGTTACGGGTAATCGAGAGTAGTTTTCACCTTCATTAATAGGTAAATTTAAGCCTAAATAAATAATCAGGAACTTCCCGCCAACAATTCAGACCTACCTCCGTACGCGTAGCTAAATGTCCAATTCTTCTTCTTCTCCACAACACTCACACAGTCCAGACATGTCCTCTGCGAATCAACCCCCAAACCCTAACCCCAAATCCTCCAAAAATGACTATCCGATCGGAGGAATCCCAGTCCAGTTCCCGTACCAACCCTATGGCTCGCAGCTCGCGTTCATGGGAAGGGTCATATCGACCCTCGATCGGGCCCAGAGAGACGGACATTGCCACGCGTTGCTCGAGTCTCCCACCGGCACCGGGAAGTCCCTCTCACTGCTCTGCTCGAGTCTCGCATGGCAGCAGAGCTATAAGACGAGGAATCAGTTCGCGAACCTTACTCACTCCAAGCCTGCGCCGGAGGCGTTCACCGATCCGTTAGCTCACGGTGGCGGATTTGTTCCGGAAATGGAGCCTTCAGGTACTGTAGGAAGTGGGTTTTGATTATCGTGTTGAGAAAGCCTGATAGTGTGCTGTAGAATGAAACCCCAATTTATATTTCCATAAATGAGTGAAAAAAGCAAGCAAATGAAGTTTGGGGGAGTTTATCATGAACAAATGCAAAATTGCCTTTTTAGCTATACCTATAGATTAGTTTGGGTGTTATGAGATGATAGGAAGCCTGCACCAGAGGCGTTCATCTATCCCTTAGTTCAGGGTGGCGGATTTGTTCCGGAAATGGAGCCTTCAGGTACTATAGCAAATGGGTTTTTATTATCGTGTTGAGAAAGCCTAATAATGTGCAGTAGAATGAAATCCCAATTTCTATTTTTATAAAATGAATGGAAAGAGCAGCAAATGTAGTTTGGGGCAGTTTATCTTGAACAAATGCAAAATTATCTGTTTAGCTATACGTATAGATTAGTTTGGGTGTTATGAGATGATAGGGGTTGATAGTAAGTTCCCCTGAAAGTAGTGAATTTTATGTGGGTCTGAGTTTTTGAGATTACTTTTCCTTCAATGTTGCTTCACTGTATCACTGATGTTGCATTTCGTTAGGTAATCTGCAGTCAGAAACCCCCGGGCCTTCAGAAAACAGCGTGAAAGAGAAGAAAAAAACAGTACCTACCATTTTTTATTCATCGTAAGTTTGGTTATGCTGGATTGCCATTTAAAGAATGTGTTAGTTATTTTCTTTTTTCAGATCAACATGTTGCTGCAGTTACTGAGTTTGTAGGAGTTACCACCACAATACTTATATGTTGTGTTCTATCTGTTAGGAGGACTCATTCACAGATTTCTCAAGCAATCCGCGAGTACAGGAAAACTGCTTACCGGGTTCCAATGGCAGTTCTGGTAGGTCAATCACATAAATTTTATTTTATAGTTGCCTCTGGATCTGAATATCCTTTAACTTGATGTACTGATGCTTATTAGTCCTGATTTGTATAATTGGTGGTTGTATCCAGATCTTCTTTTCCTTTCCTTCGACATTGTATTGTTGAAAATAAGTTTCCAGACATATCCATTGCATTAAGCTAGCCTAACATCTCCTTTTCTCTTCATCCGCATTGAAGTTGTCCCATATATGAAGAATGTAGCTTAAGCGACCTCTTGATATACTGGTTGGGACCTCAACCTAATAGCTTAAGCTTTTGGGTTGGAGTAAGTTTAACACTCTGTTAGTAGGGTGTATGCTTAATTTTAGTTTTATTGACAAGGTAATGTAGCTATCATGGTTGACTTATCTACGTTGTTCTCTAAATAGGGGTAAGGTAAATAATATTGTCCCTCAAAGATGATAGTATGATAATAAAATTGCTTTTCTCTAGTATGGTTTTCCCCACAGATGTACGATAAACATGTCTTTTAGCTTATAAAAAGATTAAGTTGGAGTTGGGTAAGTGAACTGTATTATATGTTTGGGATTGTGTTGATTTAAGATCATAGCAATTGTCAAGTACTTGAGTTGTATGTATTTTTTCAGGCATCCCGGAAACATTATTGTACAAACACACGAGTACGAGGGAAACCAAACGTAGATGAAGAATGGTGCATATTTAACCTCTGGATATCCTTTTTTTTATCAGTTTTCTTCTGTTTGTTTTCTGTTAAATAGTATAATTGGATATTTTCAGTAAGCTGCTTTTGAAGGATCAAGATGGAGGATGCATGCATTATAGGTCAGTTTTATGAATCATGTCTATATTTGAAGCTCTTTAATTTTTGTGTGCATCTTTTATCGTTGAGTTATGGGTGCCGGCTATTTGAATATTATATATCTCAGGACGTAGGCTAATTATAAACATATCAAATAAAAGTGATGACTATTCAAAAGTTTCTTTCATTGCAACAGAAACATGCATAAAGTCAAAAGTCATCCAACCCTCCAAAAAGGAGGTTGCAATGAGGTTCATGACATTGAAGATCTTGTTAAAGTTGGACAAGCAGTGAAAGGTTGATTTTAAATTCATTTATTTTATCACTAAATAATGTTCACGTTAGCAGCTAATATCTCTCTAAACACATGCTTTCTTTCCCCAGGTTGTTCATATTATGCATCACGTTCAATGGCAGAACATGCACAATTGGTGTTCTGCCCTTACAGCTACATTGTTAATCCGATTGTTAGGGGGGCAATGGAAGTGGATATCAAGGGAGCTATTTTGATTCTTGATGAAGCCCAGTAAGTACGGCTACCTTATTTTTTTGTAGGCAATTCCTAGTCTAGTCCTAACCTATTGCATGTACCAAGATTCAAACCCAGTATCACACTATAAGAAAGTGAGTTCCTTACCACTTGGCCCAACTTATGTTGGCACGGCTACCTTATTAGAAGGTTGAATATCTGTACCACTATTTGGAAACTAACAGTTCAATAAGAGGATTATTTATTAATCTTGTGTTTTTTTGCCTTCCATTTTTGTTGAACTGAAGCAAAACTATCTTCAGTTACATTTTGTTCGGTTATGTTATAATTTCCTGCCACTAGAATGAGAGTAAATAAAGAAAATCCACATGTCCTATAACTGTACATCTCAAAGCTAGAACGTATATTTCAAAGCCTTGGGAAAGTTAGGCAATGATATACAATGTATTTAGGAGGACACATGGTCCCTTCTATTTCAATTGAACTCTACTTTTGTTCAGGTAATCAAAGTTTTTGTGTCTAGTTGAATAGGCTGATCGAGGCCGCATTTTTTTGTCCCAGCAGGATCAGTTCTGCATTTTCTATTGCTAATTTGGCTTCCCTTGTTTACAGCAACATGGAAGATATTGCTCGTGACGCTGGTAGCATGGATGTGGATGAAGATAGTTTGCTTAGTAGGTTATGAATGTAGTGCTTCATTATTTATCAGTAATTTCTGCAATTTTTTGGGTAGTCTTATTGATATGTTGCATGTGGCTGCCATTTAGAATTGGAGACAGAACTGGAGCATCTCTGCTCTGTTAATGCTTTACTTTACCAACCTCTATATGAAATGATACAGGTAGGTATCCAAGTGACGCTTCTTTGTGACATTTGGGTTCGAATTTGATTTTTGATATGTTAGTTCAATATGTAAGTGCCATAAATGTACAGGACCTCATAAGTTGGATTCAACAGAAGAAAAATGCATTAGAAATGCGGGAGTTTCAGCACTATTGCTCTTGGTGAGTAATTTTGTGGTCAAGTCACTCAAATGATTATGTAACCTGATCCTTTTACCCAAGCTCTCTAGGCACCATCTGCTGTGTAATGCACAAACTGTTAAGTAGAACTCATGTTTGGTCCATCTAATATGAAATCTGGTATTTTACCTTTTTACCATTATAACAGTTGAAATGCTAAAAGTCTTCATCTTGAAGAATTTTCTGTGTTGAACATAAGGCACTACATATGGTGCAACACCCAAGCAATTTTCCAAACAATACTGGGTCAGCTACATGTATCCTTCAGCAAAACTCCATGAGATGTTCTACTTTTATTTCCTTTTTCTTTACGGCTTTCAAGCCCAATATTCAGTGCCCTAAACATACTTGGTCATATGCTTTTGTTTTTCCTCAGCTATGTGTATCAAGATTTGGGCTCAAGACCTTGTGTATGTAGAAGGGAGCGCCAAACTTTTGATTCTTAATTAAACTAAAGATTATGTATCAAGTGAACTCAAAACCGTATTTATGTAGAAAGAAGCTCTAATGTTGTCACATGACCCCCACCTTGAGAGACAGACTCAACAGGAGTTGGGAGAGTAAGAGTCCCAACAAGAGTTGTGGAGTTAGTATACTTGATCATATGCTAACCTATACAACTCCTTCAGGTTAAAAGATATTCCTTTATCACAAAGAACCATTAGAGCTCTTCTCCACTTCATGATAATCCTATTCATTCTCTCAATCATCTTGGTTTAGAGATCCAAGGTGCCCAAGTTAATTACTTCCATATTTACTACTATTTATACTACACTCCTTAGATTATAATGCTTTTCTCCATCTGTTTAAGTAGGCATTTACTCTTAATATACTCTCGTCATCTGAGATCATCATTTACAAACTGCATGCATCCATGGGTGCCATCTTGAATATGTCTGATGATCTCAACAATTACTAAGGCAATAAGCAAATCATTTAATTGATACAAATAATCAGCAAAGTTTTCTTACAGAACCTTTTGCTTATTTTTATTAGATGAGTCCCATGTTGTTCCTCAGGATCTGGACATGATATGCTTGTTATCTGAAATATAAGTATATTGTTGTGATGCTGCAGTTGGACTGGTGATAAGGCTTTAAGGGAGCTCCAAGAAGCTAGTATTTCACAGCAATGCTTCCCTATTCTGCTAGAATGTGTCTTGAAGGTAATGGATTTGCTACAGAAGTTCTTTTGGGAGGTTGGTTCTCATCAATTTCCACCATCTAATCAACTTAACTCATCAACTGCTAAGCCAGGCAATAAAAGTTTCTACAGATGCGGAGTCAGAGGAAACAGCTCGTTTAAGTGGGATGTCAGTAATAATATTGGAAGGTGCGGGAAAAATTGTTCTCATATTTACATGCATTGAGCTTTTCCCGGTTTAATTTTTAATAATTTGACTGTTCAAACACCCAGGATTGTTCTCATCACTCACTTATTTCTTCTCGAGAAATGGGAGTCACGTGTTTGATTATCAGCTTGCTTTACGAAGATATATTAAAAAAGATGCTGGTAAGTGGTTAGAGTAGTCGTTCTTGCTGCTATTTATCCTTTGAAGATAATGCCAGATTTTTTAAAATGGACCAGTGTGGTGTACATCATCTCAAGTGGCCTGAAAAGCTAGCTTTAATGCAACACATGAATGATTCTTAGGGAGACAAACATGTTGCCTTTATACGGCATATATTGATTTTTTTTCCAGATAAGAGAAAATGTTGTCATCATCACAATGACATTGCTGTTTTGTGGATGCAGGAAGTTCTATTGGGAACTGGACACATACCTTAAGTCTGTGGTGCTTGAATCCAGCTGTTGTTTTCAAAGACATTGCTGAACTTTCTTTGTCAATCATTTTAACATCTGGGTAAGCATTGGCCATTAACAAACCTGGCCGCTGAATCTTTTGGTGTACGGCCTTTGTACCCTGAGCTATTTATTTATTCTTTGTAATTTTTGGATCTGCTTTTCTTTGCCATGCTATTTCTTTTTGTTCTCTGTAATCGCCCTTCTTGATTGTTTCTTGTTCTTCTGTTTGTGGTGGTTAGTTCCACCTTGGAACTGGTTGTCTCTATCTTCATACTATAATTGCTTTGGTGATAAAACAGTTCTGGCTGCTGATTTAGTTGTCTGTGAATCAGTGTTGCATCCTTCCATGAAAGTGCATCTACCAAGCAATGATAAATCATAACATTGGTCAATGGCCAACTGTTTCCATCAACCTGCATACATTGGTCTCCCTGAGTCAACTGTAACCATCACCACCCTAGCTCAGGAACACGATAGATTTAGTTCCATCTATATGATACATGTACAGTTATCTAGTGCTAATTATTAGAGTCACGTGACATCTTTAGACCGTACTTCAAGTTGTGGAATCTTGTTATTATGTCCAGTTCCCTTCTATCATATGCCTCCAGATGGTATCTTCATCTATTATTTTCCTGTAATTTAGGACCCTGTCGCCTATGAATTCCTTTTCTTCTGAGCTTGGAGTTCAATTTGGAACTTGTTTGGAAGCTCCACATGTAATTGATGTTGAATCACAGGTAAATATGTCATTGTCTTGAGTGATATCTTTACTGTTCTACTTGCTGCTCCAATTATGACTTATCCGTCTTTCTACTACAGGTCTGGGCTACTATTATGCCCACAGGTTCTGGTAATTATCCATTGAATGCAAGTTATAAAACAGCCGACGACTATCGATTTCAGGTGGTTGGAGTTTGTATCATGCTAACTTTTGGTTAATTGAGATTTTCTCATGTTCAGTATTTTTTTGTTCTTTAGGATGTGCTTGGCAAATCTCTAGAGGATATATGCAACCTTGTTCCAGGCGGGGCTCTTGTGTTCTTCCCAAGTTATAAGTTGATGGAGAAATTAAGTAATCGTTGGCGTGAAACAGGTCAATGGTCTCGACTGAATGCAAGGAAATCTCTTTTTGTGGGTAAGGTTTGCTTGTAGTTTTCTCGGTCAGTTTGTAGTTGAGCATGTGATGAACATTTTTTTTTAATCAGAACATGTGATAAACAAATAAGATATTGCCATTAAGGATTGTACCTTTGGAGGGCATTTGGTTAACCTTCTCAGTTTATATGTAATTTATCTGATTTTGCCATTCATACCTTGAGTACTTACTTTCATGTCTATATGCAATCATTTTTACGCAGATTGAGCATTAACAGTTTGCTTTCTTTGTAGAGCCAAGAGGAGGCCAGGATGATTTTGAACATATTTTGAAGGATTATTATGATAGTGTTTGTAATAAACCTATAGTTTGGAAAAAAAGAAGAGTTAAGAAAATGAAAGCCAATCAATTCAGTGCAATTGAGTCCCCTGAAGACTCTAAGAGAGAAGGAGCTGCTTTTCTTGCAGTTTGCCGGGGAAAGGTACACAAGTTTAATTTTTCCTTCTTAAGACGGATATCTTTACTTATTGGTTTCTGGCAGTTGAAATACCCACATTGAACAAAAATATATGAAAAGAGCTAAATATAAAGGCTCAACCTTTTTTATTGTGGAGGCCTAACTTGTGACCCTTTTGTTTTCCCTCCCCATTTATACATTCTTGTTCCACGTACAAGAGTCCCACATATTGTGGATCCTCTCAATCCGTCCTGTATGAGGAACAACTGTGGCCCGTTGGCATGTAGGGTTGCAGGTCAAACGAAGCTTGATACCATGTTAAAGCCCGATCCTACCCAAAAGCTCAAGCTAATGGGTGGGTGGCTATCTGAATATGATTGCAATAGTGCTTTATTGTTGCTTAAATGTCGCTATAATATCTTTCGTGAAAGTCATGGGCCCAATATTAACTATGGAATCTCTTTATAAAAGGAAAAGCGAAACCAAAATTCATGATCTCCAAGCTAAATATTACTTGATAAATATTTGATGAGACAGAATGTTCTCAAACTGCATCAAATAAATCAGGTACCTTAGACTGGACCTAAATGGAAAGAGATTAGCCTAAAGCTTGTGCGAACTAAGATTATTGAGTTTTTAGTTTAGCAACAAGAGCTATGACATGCAATATAGACGGATCTAGTGAAAACAATACAGTGAGATTCCTAGACAACCTAACCCATTCGTGATCAAATGAGGGCACATGCCATACATTTCTTACTGCATTTAACCACACAATCTTTGTACAAGAGCACGTTAGCGCAACTTGTTGGAGATGAAGATTGTTATAGTGTTCCACATTGAAAGAATGTGGATTTATTGACCACGTGATATACTAGTTGGGCTCTCCACATAATAGCTTAAGCTTTGGGGTTAGAGTAAGTTTAACATGGTATCAAAATAGTATGATATTTGACACTATGCTTTCATATATGCACAGTGACAAATTGCAATTATTTTGTGTGTGTGTGTTTATGATTTATGTATACAAATTTCTTAGTTTGCATATACTAATCATGTCATATTGTATTTTCAGGTATCAGAAGGAATTGACTTTTCTGATGACAATGCTCGAGTTGTTGTATCCTTGGTGTCATATTCAAAAGCTAAATAGTACCTTCATTTTTTATTCCTCTTCATGCTGGGATCCTACTAAAAAGGAATAGACAAAATTGTATATCAAGGGCATAATAATTAACACCAACTTTGATTAAAATGATTACAAGGAGAACTCCACCCTTGATGTCTTTTGAATATAAGTGCTTCCTAATTTTGTTCCCACTTGCTTCAAATTTGAGGGAAAACATGCATTTTCCATTATTACACATGATCTTTTTACTAGATGTAAGTCCTTGACCATCTTAGGTCGTTGTTGGCATTCCATTCCCAAATGTGTAAGAATTCTCACCCTTGTTGAAGAAATTAAAATGAAAAACATCTAACTATCTGATAAGTTACTGACTAATTGTGATTTCCTAACAGGCATGACATTCAAGTTGAATTAAAGAAAAAATATAATGATACATATAAATCATCCAAAAATCTTCTAAGCGGGAGTGAATGGTACTGCCAACAAGCCTTCCGAGCTCTGAATCAAGCTGCAGGTATGCATTCCTATTTACTTTCATTGATTTAAACTGGATTTTTATTTTACCAAGAGTGCCTATTAATATAGGATTACAATCCCCTAACCTCAACCTGCCCAGTGCCCCCAAGCAGGTGCCCACTAGTATTTGAGCCTCTGACCTTGTAAGATGTGAGAATTCTCACTTGACCACTAGGCCAACCTTAGTTGGCCAAAGCTGGGTATTATTGTTTAGTCACAACTTTTAGTGTCATTTTTGTTTTGTGACACATAGCAACTCCTTAATGGCACCATCTAACTGATTGTTTTTAATTGATTGGTATTGGACTGATATTAAATGCTGTTAATATTTTTGTAGGACGTTGCATACGCCATAAGTTTGACTATGGTGCCATCATCTTATTAGGTAATTGTTCTGAAAATTCTAGACTCTAGCGAAGTTTACTTTCAATAGCCTTGTGTGGTTTTAGTAGTATTCATATCAATGTTTTGAATTATAGGCAGCTCAAACTGAAGTGACTTCTAAATGTTTTTACCTGTCAAGCAGATGAGCGTTATCAAGAAGAAAGGAATAAAGCAAATATTTCTAAGTGGCTAAGGAAATGTTTTAGACAGTATGACAACTTCGATACATCGCTAGAGGGACTAAAATCTTTCTTTAAAGATGTCAAGGTCTTGCATCCGAGTTTGTTTGTTCTGGTTTGCACTTAATACACTTATTTTCTTTATCGGGATCAAGTTAGTAATTAAAAATTTCTCAAAACCTATCTCCAGGAACGAGTTGGCAGTAGTACCATGAATCTCTTAATTAATTCTGAAATCAAAGAAGATATTAGCCCTTCTATGGATGGTAGCAAAAGCTTTAAAGGAAAGAAAAACGAGAAACCCAAGAAGTCTGGTGGCTGTAGACAAAAAGTAATTTCTATGATGTATGATTCTGCTTTTGCCAAGCTGGATTCCCAAAAAGATGTGAAAGTTCAAACATCTGCACAACCAGATAAGGACACCAAGAGTTGCAGAGAAAATATTGACCTAGAATGCACTTCTCCAAAATATTCGAGGTACATAGCACCCCTTCAGTATATGATTTATCTATTATGGGGTATTCTAGGTAGTCCAAATCGTCAATCTTGACATTAGTAAGTAGTGCATTGATATTTTTTGGCTGGTTATTAAAGAGAAGCTTGTTGCAAGTTTGTATTGTTCGGTCCATTCCTTAGAATTATGTTCACGCCAAGTATTTTCGTTTAAGCCATCTTTCAGTTTGATTTGTAAAGTGCATTTATCTGTAGGTGCTCAGAAGCTGTCTCCACGTCATTCTCTTGTGAAGATCCAGAAGTATCCATTGTGAATGAAACACCTAATGTTGACTGTCATATTACTACTTGTAGTCCAAAATCATTCTCTAAGGGTGGAAATTCTAGTTCAACTTTAATTCATACCTCTGAGTTTCCAAAGCAACTGGCTTGCTGTTCGATCTCTTCGACCAACCCAAGTGAAGATCCATCTGGAGATCCTTGTTTGACGGTAGTTACTCCCGAGAGAAATATGTCTGCTGGCATGGTTCCAGATAAAGATTCATCTTTGAATGTGAGCGTTAATTCTCATTTCCAGAAAAGGAGGAAGTCCATGGCAGGAGAAGTGCAGCTTGATGGAAATCGCAGAATTGAATTTGGTTCTGAGGGGCGTGAATTCAAGAAGTCAAGCATGACTCAAATGGCGGTTAGTAATTTTAATGCTTCTTGTGGGCCTACTGTTGACAGGAGATTACAGATAGCTTGCTCATTCTGCAGAAGTTCATTGGGTCTTCCTGAGAACCATCAATATGTTACCTGCTCGTTAACTACATCATCAAAAGTTCACTTGGTGTCTCTTTGGAAAGAGAAATTGGGTCCTCATGCCATAAGTACATTGACAGGAATACCTATTTTGATGACTGATGTTTCATCAGTTGATCAACGACTTTGCAATGGAACTCGTGATGGTGCCCAAGGACAGGGCATTTGGTGTGAAGCAGATGGGTGTGTATTCAGTAATATTTTTTGCCCTTTCTGCAGTACCCCAAACAATTGTCTTGGTGTACAGATCAAGGCTACCGATTCATCAAATGTTCAATTACTCAACAAGGTAGGTAACTGCTATTTCTATCAAATCACTACTGTTTTGCATGGATCGTGCAATTGATTGATGCTTCACATCTGGTAGCTGTAGCTCTATCTATTTTTCTGGCTTCTTTCCGTGATCTTTTTTTTGTGCTGGCTTCTGACTTCCTTATTTTCCGGCCCATGTGTAGATATTGTTTTGCTTTGATCTGTTGGAAATTAAGAATCTTGAAGCATCAAGTGACAAGCATCTTGAAGCAAGTGATAACAAAGAGTCAAACAACAAGGTAAGTTGTGATTAATTTTTGTCAATGTTCAGTATATATCTGAGAGGGACATAACAAAAGTCTAGAAGAAAGTTAATGTTGCGTAGGTGGCAGTACAAAAATAAAAACAGTGAAATAATTAATGTTGTATTCTTGTTTGAATATAATCCCATTGAAGCAGAATTAATTGTATAAATTGTATTATACAATTAATTTTATAGGCGGAACATAAATACTCCACGCCATTCATGCTTTGCACTATCGTTGTGGTGATCCTAATGGTGCTATATTGTCGGTGCTGCAAGCTCATTGGGACAGAGGACGGGTCTTGTAAGGCGTCTCATGTGTACCGTGAATAAAATAACTTCACAGATATGCTCTCCAATAGTTCAGTCTTTAATTGTAGAACGGAAATAATTACTGTATTCTGTAATACCTCAGAGTTTGTCTATGTTCAAATTTACCCGTCAAATCCTCCAACTGAGAAAATTATGTATGCTATGGAAGTCCTAACTTCGCTTAAACGGTCATTTTAGGATTTGTTGCCAGCATGTAGCCCGAGCCTGGATAAAAATGCCGCTTTCAATTCCATCGATAAATATGCATTCACACCCAAGGAAAAATCCGGAGGGTGGAGGACTACAAAATCTAAAGTAAGCAATTCTATTACAATTTGTAACGCTCGGCTTGGTCATGGAAATTTTCTGGCTTTGTATCAATCTATTTGATTTTTGCCACTGCAGCTGAGATTACCGAAGAGGGCCCTAATTTCTGATGCTGAAGGCTAAACCAACGGCTTTAGTCTATGGTCGAATGAGGTGTAGTGCAGGTCAGAGTTTGGATTGCATATATTATAAATTGTAAAGGCAAGACATTTTTGTAGTCTTATTGAGAGTGAGTTGTACATCGGATTGAAGTTGTCACAAATATATAAGATTACACATGGGATATCCTCCCTTTCGATGTATATTAAGTCGATATCCATTTAACCTTTTGGTTAACGGTTTTACTTTAATCAAAAGAGAAAATGCCAATTGAGATCAGTTGTTTGACAATGTTATCTTGATGACACATCTATCGATTCTTACCGTTATATGTCAAGCTTTGTGCCCTATGAATTGTTGCTTAATGCGTGCATACATGCTCTGTTCATTTAGGAATATCCTTCAAGATGATTCATATCCATTTGGCTGTTTCACCGGTTTTATCTAAGGCTACAAAACTAATACCCCGTGATAAATCTCGTTTCTAACAATTCGTTTTCAGGATTCCATCGATATTGTTCTTCATTAAACTTGTCAGTTAGATACCCAAAATCACATAAGCGAATACGAATCCTATAATATTCATGTTAACTTAGAGTTAACATGCCTTCGCTATCTTTTCGTTACTCCCTATGTTATCCGTCGTGACATTGTCAAGCCAATGTCATTGCTTAGATGTTTTTTTTTAGTTCATATAAGCCTTTTCCTCTTTATAGACTTTTCTTCGTTGACCTGGAGATATACAACCATCAGATTAGTCCAAGCGAAAATTACGACCGACTACACAAAAACGAATGTAATTTGACATTTCAAAGAGAACAGTTTAAGAATACGAGAAAATATTAAAACATAAATACTATATAATTAAAAATATTCATGTATCACTATCCTAAACAGTGAACAATATAGATCACAAGATACAAAACTACATTTCAATTTGGTAGTTTCAAAAAGATAAAAGACTCCAAATTTGGTAGTTTCAAAAAAACAAAAGACTCCAATTGGTTGTCCAACTTACCTCAATAATATCCCACTTGTCCTTGTCACTTAACATGAGGTTGGCTAATATTCCAAGGTTGATTGTTCATCCCAAAGACTCTTTTTGTGCCAAGTGAAAAAGAGAAGCAGACATGGTTGAAGAAGAGAAGCAGCCATGGCTGAAGAGGAGAGCAAGCTCAAAGCAACCCTCATGTCTCCCTTTACAATGGGAATTTTCAACCTCTCTCACAGGTTGGTATTTGAAACTATGGTGCAATGTTTTCGAGTCCAACGACGTTAAGGTTTGTTGAATTTGTTATAGCTTGAAACTGCGGTGCAATGTTTTCGAGTCCTAGTCCGACAACGTTAAGGTTTGTTAAATTTGGTTATAACTAGAAACTATGGTGTAATGTTAGGTTTGTTAAATTTTGTTATAACTTGAAACTATGGTGCAATGTTTTCGAGTCCAACAACGCTAAGGTTTGTTAAATTGTATTATAACTTGAAACTATGGTGCAATGTTTTCGAGCCAACAATGTTAAAGTTTGTTGAATTTGTTATAGCTTGAAACTATGGTGCAATGTTTTCGAGTCAAACAACGTTAAGGTTTGTTTAATTTTGTTATAACTTGAAACTATGGTGCAATTTTTTCGAGCCAACAATGTTAAAGTTTGTTGAATTTGTTATAGCTTGAAACTACGGTGCAATGTTTTCGAGTCCAACAACATTAAGGCTTGTTAAATTTGGCTATAACTTGAAACTATGGTGCAATGTTTTCGAGTTCAAGATCATTAAGGTCTGTTAAATTTTGTTATAACTTGAAACTATGGTGCAGTGTTTTCGAGTCCAACAACATTAAGGTTTGTAAACTTTTGTTATAACTTGAAACTGTGGTGCAATGTTTTTGAGTCCAACAACGTTAAGGTTTGATCAATATTGTTACATTTGGTTATAAACGGAGGGATTGTAAATGGTGTGTGTACAGGGTAGTTTTGGCTCCAATGGCAAGGCTGAGATCTTACAACTTTGTTGCTCAACCGCATGCCGCTCTCTACTATTCACAGAGAGCATCGAGCGGTGGGTTTTGATCGGAGAGGCGACCGGCGTTTCCCAGGCCGCCCACGGGTTAGTACCTCCTCTGTTAGTGTTCTTTCAAACAAGTCTTGTTTACGGGTTTGGATGCGAATTATTTAGGAGAGGAGAAGAAATTTAATATCTTTGTGGAGAATGGGGTTTGAACCCTTATCCGTAAGGAGTAAGCTCTAGTATCATATTAGAAAACCGAGTCAACTAAAAGGTTAAGTTAATAGTTGAAGACTTGATTATAGTTTTATATTATAACATCATGTTAATTCCATTGTCTGATGACGGTGAAGATACCCGAACATGCCTGGCATTTGGACAAGACAACAAGTCGAAGCATGGAAACCGATCACTAAGGCTGTTCACGACAAGGGAGGCGTCTTCTTCTGTCAACTTTGGCACGCCGGCAGAGTTTCAGATATCGGTAACTAAAACGAATCCTTTCTCTTGAAACGTATTTTCTTAAATGAGACTTACTGTTAGTTACACAGGTTTTCAACGCAATGGCCAACCTCCTATTTCTTGCACGAACAAGCCCGTGGCTGCTCAAATTCAATTAGATGACACCACTACCGTACAGTGTCCCCCTCCCCGAAAGCTCGCCGCTGATGAGATTGAACACGTGGTTAACGACTTCAGAACCGCCGCGAGAAACGCCATGGAAGCCGGTAATTCTCCGGCCATGTCGGTCGGTTCAACAAAATGTCTTGTTTTTTTCTTGGGTTGAATACAAAAAGTTACCCTAAAGTATTGGTCACACTCATTTAGCTACCCAAAGTTTAAATTGTCGAACTAAGTAACCTAAGTTTCGATCACATGTCATTTACATGTCCTTATAAATTGAAAAGTATCAAAACTGAACTAAAATTTGTCCGGTAGGTGATCAATACTTTAGGGTAACTATTTGTATTTAACCCCTTATCTCTTTTCAAACATACACATTGTTACTGTAATTGCAGGGTTCGATGGAGTAGAGATTCACGGAGCCAACGGCTACCTAATAGAACAATTCCTGAAAGACGGAGTAAACGACAGAACAGACGAATACGGCGGGATCTTACGCAACCGCTGCCGCTTCCCGCTAGAGGTAATAAAAGCGGTTGCGGACGAAATTGGACCAGGGAGAGTCGGTATCAGGCTCTCCCCTTTCGCCGATGTCAACGACTCTAACGATTCGAACCCGGAAGCTCTCGGAGTGCACATGGCCGAGTCCCTGAATGAATGTGGAATACTCTACTGTCACGTGATCGAGCCGCGGATGGTAAACCAGTTTTACAAGCAAGACACACAGAGCAGCCTCTTGCCCATGAGGAAGGCTTTCAAGGGGACTTTCATTGCGGCTGGTGGCTACAATAAAGACGATGGAGATCGAGCGATCGCGGGTGGAGGCGCCGATCTTGTTGCTTTCGGGAGATTGTTCTTGGCCAATCCTGATCTGCCCATAAGGTTTCGAATTGGTGCTGCACTGAACAAATACGAGAGAGGCACTTTTTATACAGATGACCCTGTTGTTGGTTACACTGATTATCCCTTTCTGGGACTTAGCTCAGAAAGCTAAGTTCTAAAGAGACGTGCACTTCAAGCAAACTAAAGTTCTTTTCTTTTTCAATTGACATTTCAAAAACAAATTGTTATGTAGACCGAAAAGATAATATAAATAAAGAGAAATCCTATTTCAGCACGTTATATTATGGTCCATTCTATCGTCATATCTACAGTCGATCTTTTTTCTGAAATCATAACCATCGGTTATCAAAAACGGTTAAAAACTATCGAAATCCGATTGAACCGTGAAGACCCGTTAGCTGACCATGTGAATGTCAAGTTTATCCTTAAAAGGGTTAGCTAGAGTTATGAAACAGGGTTTAACGGTTAAAAACTAACGAAACCCATTGGGACCGTCAAGACCCGTTAGCTGACCAAGCAAAATGTCAAATTTGCCCTAAAAAAGGTCAGCTAGGGTTATGAAACAGGGTTTGTCTACCGATTCATAACCCTGGCTGACCTTTTTTTCAAGGTCAATCTTGACATTTTGCACGATCAGTTAATAGGTCTTGACGTTTCAGACAGATTTCGTTAGTTCCTAACGGTTTCCAATAGTCCACTATTATGATTTCAGAAAAAAAAACGTTGGCTAGGGATATGACGTTCATAACTACCTCTATCCACCGTTATGTTTTGGAGTTACCCCTATACATAACACCGTCGATCAAAAACAAATTGGGAGACCGAAAAGATAGCGCCTGAGGTACATTAAACTCAGACATGTCAAACCAGCAGTTAAACAAAAGGTAGTCTAGGATATTGAATTCATCAGTTAACTAATAACCCAGAATCAACATACATTTCCACTGTCCCATCTTCATCATTCAACTCGGATACGAACTTGTGAGGCCATCCTTCATACCGAGCTTGCTTCAAGCCTGAAATCACCGAACATGGAAACACACATTCAAACACATGACCGGAATTTAAAAGCTGGACACTGGAACTGGCAGGTATACCTTATCGTGTTATAGATGTGCATGTTCCTCATATATTCGTTCTTCTGGGCCTCTGCCTTGTTCACGTATATTTCTTTCTCCTGGCGGTAATGAAGAATGTTAGAATAACATAATAACTCATTCACCCGAACATTAATGTATTACTTACAGCTACCGACATTGAGCTCCATTTTTCACCACCAGCCTTGCTAACCTAGTTGTTTCCAAACACGACGATAAAGATAGATGGCACAAATCGGAGAATCAAAAACGAGGAAAAGTAATACAAACACTCACAACAGACACTGATTTGTTGCCAGGGTGTTCGTCTTTATATAGTTTCCTGAAATCAGCCCTGTTTCCAGCAACAATTCAACGCTCAGAAACTTATCAACCACAAGCTTGCTAATCAAAGTTCTATGGATCATTTCCGACAAAAAAAAAAACTGGTTCTTTGTCCGGACAAAAGTTCAATTGCTTCCACTGAAATAAACGCACGAAATCGAGATGAGCTACAAATAAAGCACAAAGGGAAACAGAAGGTAACATACATAAACACCAAGAAGGCGCTGAGAGGCTTCCTAGGCTTGACAGGATAATTGGCGTTCTTCGAAATCTTAGGCGATGCATAGCCATTCTTGTTCACAACAGGCTTGTTAGGACAACTGACGTCCTTTTCACTTTGGTCCTTCACGATCTTAGAAGAGGCCGAGGCAATCCTGTTCATTGCGGGACTCATAGGATAGCTGAGGTCCTTTTGACTTTGCTCGTTGCCAACCTCAGCAGAGGCAGAGCCGTTCTTGTTCACCACAGGCCTGTCCAGAGAAAATCACATCACATAAGATTAGCGATGTGCTGGTTCAGTAAAATAGAACGGTAAAACCTCAAAGACTCACTTGATATCCTCTGCCTCTAACTCTGATCTACCTCTTTTCTTGGAGAATCCTGCAAGTTAGAAGTTCCGGATCATAGGAAAACCCGTAGAAATCATGAGAAAATTCAAAACAAATCAGTAAGAACAAGGTAACCAACTACTACTCGTAATTTGTATTAACGAATAAATCTCGATTGAATAACCGATGTGCCATTCCTCAAGAGGCCACTAGTCTTAAATAACCCTAAACTAGGAAGCAATGATCTTAAACAACCCCAACACCTTGCTAATGAAGACATCAAAACAATGATGAGCCACTAAGCTACTTATTAACACTACTAGCCCAACTAAGACTACGATCCATGGACAAGATCAAGGCCTTGCACGAATTTTTTTTGTCGCTCATCAATCTGTTACTCAGTTAACCATATCTCAGCTCTTCACGGTAAATGCAAGGAAGCTAGTCTTACTTTACGATCATCAAGAGTGTTGCAACAATAAAAATATCCTATGCAAGCCATATCTCATCTCTTCCCGATAAATGCAAGGAAGCTAGTCTTACTTTACGATCATCAAGAGTGTTGCAACAATACAAATATCCTATGCAAACCATATCTCAGCTCTTCCCGATAAATCCAAGAAAGCTAGTCTTACTTTATGATCATCAAGAATGTTGCAAATAATGAAAATACCCTATGCACTTTCATATATGTTAATACCATCAAAGGGAGGGAAAAATCATAGATGGTACTAAGTTTTTTTGTTTAAAACGTGATACTTATATCGGATTGGACTTCCACAACTGAAAGGTGAACCGTGTTAGTTCGGTGTGCCTAATCTTTATAAGTAGCTATTTATTCTTATATTTCCCGACGTGGGTTCCGTTTCAACACTCCTCCTCACGTTTAGGACTGGACATTTGCACACGTGGGCAAAACCAGCTTTGCTACGATGTAAATTTTGTTTAAAACAGACACTTATATAGGATCGAGTTTCCACAACTAAAGTATCATAACAAGTAGCTATTTATTCTTACATTTTCCCTATGTTTACATAACGGGATAAGTCGTTAAACCCGTTACCTGCTTGTGGTGTGTGTAGGCTTTCTCTGTCCTGCAGAAGGGTGTTCAAGCCGCCCAGCATTTCGATCATTCCTTTCTTCAGATCCATTTGCACCACCTTCATCTCGAGAAGCTCAGTTCTCATCTCCAGCATTTGATGGACCAGATTGGCTATTGCAGCTTCAACTTTCATCCCCATTGAAGCTCACTGAGTTGATCCAAGCTGAAAACAATCATAACAAATTCAACAATGAATTCAAACACGGATCAATTACTATTCCTATCCGAATTTGTATCGGTTATAATTCTAGAACCTAGTCTACTCCAAATATAGTATTGCTCTTTCTCTTCTCTCATGTACCCTTGATGGGTCCTCTACTATGTTGTGTGTTCTTCTCAAAGGCCAACTCTAAGACTTTTCACAGTGGAGGATGAAAGATTCATCGAAAATGACGGAAAAAAGGGATTTGCTGACGGAAAAATGACTCACTCTTCTCTCTCTTCTCCCTCACGATTCTCTCTCCTCCCTCAAGGAATCTCCTTACACGTATGATTTTGATCAGAGTCAACCCTCCTAATCCACACTTTACTATAGAATCTACCGAATCCGACCTGATTTAGACCCACAGATTCGACCTCGGGAATTGACTTCCATTGTGGAAAGTCCAAGGGCTATTCTCAAATAAAAATGAAAACAAAAAATAAATAAAACTCAGAACTCTCATCTCAATGCCAGTTTACAAAAGTGCAGTGTCCTTCCTTGCAGAGGAAGACACTACCCGAAACGAAACGGTGAGCAACTTATTTACTTTTAAATACGACAGAAACAGAAGAAAATCGAAAACGGACAAACCTCGGGAGAGAAGGTAGGGTTTGGGTTTGGAGGAGGAAGAGACAAGAGAAAGATCTTTACTTGTTCTGTTCAGTTATTTGAACTGAATATGTAAATGTTTTTTTTGGCGCTGTTGGGCCACACTTATATTTGAAGTTTCTGTTTTACTTGGGCTTAGGATGGTGTATCAGAGCTTAAAGTTGCTCCATTAGTTTTTTTTCTCTTTTTTTCGTAAGCTTTTTTTTTTTTTGATGTAAACTGAACATTTTATTACGAACGATCAACAGTCAAACTTTCAGCTAAACACGCCGGAATCTCAATACAAGTAAAATCCAATACTACCCATTCGTTCGCCTTATTCGCCAGTTCATGAGCT